>JASMMZ010000014.1:3657432-3754192 GCA_038502455.1 Anisogramma anomala
TTGTTGTTGTTGTTGTTGTTGTTGTTGTTGTTGTTGTTGTTGTTGTTGTTGTTGTTGTTGTTGTTGTTGTTGTTGTTGTTGTTGTTATTCTTGTTGTTGTTGTTGTTGTTATATTACCGATAATAAACCGAAGGATTTATTTTTTCACTAGTTTTATCACGGTTTTTATTAGGAGTTCAACGGTTGTTATCTATCGAATCTATTTGTTTTAAAGGGTTGATGGGGTTTTGGAAGGGATTTGGAATAATGAAGGAGGTGGTGGTGTGGTGAGCGGTAAGGACGGTGATACTAGTAGAGGTTACAGGTTAGTTAGAAATAGAATCTGTTTCCTCCCCATTGTTAAATTCGTTGTCGCCGCCGCTTACGCTTTCCGTAGCCCTTTTGGTAGCGGGGTCCTGTTGCGTTAATAAAGCCGTTGTAGCAGCTAATGTCGTGTCGTTTCTAGCCGTTTCAATGGCGGAGCAGAGGGGCCGTTGTAGGGCAGTTAAACGCCCGAAGTTTGTTTTTATCATGACGGTGGCATGGGGTATTGTTAGCAGTGTAATTGCGTGGGTAGCGACATGAATATAACCTCTGTTATGTTTTATTATTATTACTTTTCGTTAATATTTGGTTTTATTATATACGGCGCTTTCAGGGTCTATACGCATATAACGGGCGTATTTTACAGCTTTTCCCTTACCTGCGTATATCCCGTTAATATATTTTATTAATAAGAAACGTATTTAATTTGTATAGGATTATTTTCCGTTAAAAATCACAGGGTACAGGCTAGTTGCATGGGTCACAAAGGACGAGAGAGAAAAAAAGAACATGGGGTTAAAAAAGGGAAAGGGGTGCTATTTTGAGCTTATTTAGTTTGCTGAAGAATTAATAGTTTTTGCGCTCGGGTATGCCAGACCCGCACGCGTACGACTTATTTTTTACAAAATGGAGTAACAAATTCAAATTAGTATTAATACCTCCTTTAAATAATATAAGGCTACATATGTTAGAATAGTACTACGTGCAGTGCAGTAGGTCAATTTTACTTATAGTAAAGTTAACTATACTGAACTACAAGTTGACTGTATTATTTTGTGCAGACTTACCAAATTGGGTGTAAGTCGAGTACAGTACGCTATACTTCACTCTAGGGCACGAGCCAAGCAATTAACCATATAAATTACAGTGCAAACCGGATAGCGGTCTGCCAAACCTAAAATAATACATCCACTACTTGATCAATGCAATAATACTGTTACTTCGACCAATTCGAATCGACAACGTTGCAATGATCCAAAGCTCTACCAACACTAATTAGTGCTTATTGGCTTAAATACAGATTAGCTAAGTAAAAGAAGAAGCTACTTTCCGGTTACGCTTTACGTCAAACGACGGCTAGGGTAAAGGAAAGATTTTTGCGAAAGAACTTTACTGTTGCGCCGGTTTTTACGGCAGTAAGTGGAGAAGACTTCTAAGCTACGCTGATTTCCATGGCAGTTTAAAACTAGCAACGGTATCGCTATTGAAAACACCAAGAAATCTTTACAGATCTTTCTTAAAAACGTTAAGATTAACTGTTAAAAGTCTTAAAGTTCGGAAAGTAGGCAAATAGCTAAGTTGGTACTACTACGTATGCTACTACTGAAAGAAAAACAACGAAGTATTTACGCCAAATAACCTACAATAATCAAAGACCTTTAATATTACCCTTTCAACCAAAATCTTTGCCCTTACTTTACTCTTTTTTAGTTCCCCTACGTAAAATGAATCGTTAATATCGCTATTTTAAGCGAAAACACCAACTTACGCTAAGAAAGCCACATCGTGCGACCTAACACTAAGTCACCAAGTTTCCACGCAACTTTATGCTAAACTATCAAGTTCCCTACGTCAAAGATCACTAAGTCCCTCGCCTTACACGCCCTAAAAGTTCGGTTGCAGCGCCCGCGCTTTTCAAAATTTCCGTGAATTCTTTACCTATTAAACGCCAGATATATGGAAGATAATCAAACGTACGGTTACGATTAAACTAAAAAAGGGAGTCACTTGCCGTGGTATTTAAATCCCTAAAAAGACAATATTGGTATTAGCGAAAAACTTTTTTAAATTAGCTTAGAAAGAGGACCCCCTTGAAAACCCTAATGCTTAAAACTTTTAAGGAAATGTTAAAGGCGTTGAAAGATTTTAACGCCCACATATACGTTTTAGGGAACCCCCCTTTTACCTTTGCCTAAGTTAAGCTTTTTTACGCGCGAAAGATAAAACTGTTAATATGTTCGGTAGTTTAACACCTTTATGTGATAACATGAAATATACCCTAAGCGGTAGCAAAACGCGTAAAGTAAAGGTCGCTAATGCGGTCAAAGGTATTAACGTTAGCGCTTTACACCAGTCAACTAAACAATATAGTTAAGCTTTTTAAAGTCGTTAAGTACCACTTTCCTCATAAAATTTCACTTAAAACCGCTAACCACCGTAAAAACCTTTCCCCTTTAGGTTTGTCTATATACGAGATCCTATTATAGGTTTTACTATAAGACTTTACCCCTCGGGCCAGGCAATCGACAATTACCTTTAATACTGTGCCTAGGAAGTTTTGAGGCTTAAACTGCCAGGAAACACTATTTAAAACTGGGAAGACCATCGTGACCTTCCCTCAAGACTTGTCAAAATAGCTAATATCAACTATAAACTTTTCACGGACTTCGCAAAAATCTAAAACTACGTAAAAAAGTATAACGGAAGGCCTTAAAACCTTTTAGACATTAAGATAATACCCTTTTTAAATATTTGCAAGTGGAGTAGGTTTCTTTTTTAGGTTTTTACTTACTATTCCCCTGAATCTTTAAAGGGTATGTTAGAGACTATTACTTAACTTTCCTTACTAGAGCTACCACGTTTAGCGAGATATACAATAATATGAAAAGCCACATCGAGCACGATGTTTACCTCGCCTAATACTATATAAATTAGGCTACTACGCGGTGGATTACAATAATGGCGAAGAAAAAAGAGAAGAAAACCTCAATAAATGTCTTTAATTAGATGTTTCATAAGTTAATGTTGTGACAGAGAGTAATAGGGAAAGCCTACGTTAGCGAAGCTACATATTACGAGTAGGTACGGGTAGTAGTTATGGGTGTTAACGAATTCAAATACGTTTTATTACTCCTAAATACCACTTGCAAAGGATTTTTTAGCTAGTTACGGTTTTCGCTTTCCACTATAATAGCGTGTATACCAAATTCGTTTGGTATATACCCCTAAGCCGGCAACTTTCCTAACGTAAATAAAAAAAAAAAACTTTGCGGTGGTTAATTACGTTAACCACAAATATGGCTACGGATTCTTACAACGCCCAAGGTCTAACCTACCAGCTATAAATTAAAGGAAGCAGTCACGTTGGCGTTAATTAAACCAATATTTAGGCGTACCTATTGATCGCAAATACTATAGTCGTAATAGTAGTAAGAAATGTTAAATTTATGATAAGTCTAACTGTTAGTTAACTCGATACCCCTCCGCCGAGCGCAATAACGAAAAGGAAACATATTACGCATAATATTTTACTGTTTTTAACAGGATTACTTAAATTAAATTGGAGACTTTAAGGGAGACGAGCTAATTAACAACGTTAATACCCTTAAGCAGATTGAGTGGTACGAAGATACTACTTTTAATACAGCCTAATAACTAACCAAACACGCTTTTTTGTATTATTTAGGTGATAAAAACCTTTACTTTTACCTTAATTAAACTTAAAACCCCTTACATACTTTTAATTTTCGCTATCGTTACGCGAACTATACGTTTCAAGGTATTATTTTAGATATGTGGGTAATAAGGCATTTAATATGAGGCTATTCGTAATACATAGCATTACGAAGGGAAAATATTATAGCTACTAAGATGAATTGTTACGATATTAGTAAGGTTAAAGTTGGCTTTAAACCAGACGAATAATCATCGTTATTATGGATAATAGTAGTTTGAACTATTGTAAAAATAATTACATTCCACATCTATAAGTCCTTTACTCCTTTTTTATTTTTTTGAAAGAATATGTAAACCTTCGATATTAACGTTGAAGTTAACGTAAACGAACTAATCAAAATGTCTCAAGGTTTTCCCTCGCCTTTAAATAAGGGCACTTCTGGTTTTATGTTTAAGTCCCAAAAGTGATAGTATTAAATTTAACGAAGTCTAAAATACGTTAACTACACCAGCGTTTTAATTGTTTATTAGTTAATCCGTTATATTGAATTTTGAAGTCTGTAAGGTATAAATATATAAAATAACTTTCTTTAAAATTTATTAAAAGGTTTTGTTACTACTGTTAAAGTTATACCTAAGCTCTCTCCAACTTTATTTTTATACTAAAAATAAAAGGATTTTGATTACGATATTTTTATCGATATGTTTTACTTGAATAATAAATTTATCCTTTAAGTTATTAATTTCGTATTATTTTTACGGGGTTAAGTTTTTAAAGAATATTTCAGCAAGGGATACATGAAAACGTTAAGGGCGTTATAAATTAACACGTACTTAAGCTTACTTAACGTCGTCATTTACGATAACGATACAAATTTTACCGCGAAGAAGTTTTGAAAAGATATTAAAGTAATAGGTATTTAGTATAAATAGGTACCTATGAAATCCTACTAAAGTTTCAGAAAAGTTAAAAGAATATACGCCTTACTTTGCCGAATGTATAAGATTCCTATGTTGAAAATTAAAAGTTTTACGTATCCAAATACAGGCCTATAAATAGCAGTAAAAGATCTTAACGATACTATAGGTCTTAATGGCTTAGTGCTAACGTTGCTAATATTCGGAGCGTACCTACACCTAATGTGGATATTACTATATACCCTCATAGATAGTATACATAGGCCTAGTGGCAGTGTACTGTATTGCAGGGTACACTCCTGCAGAGTGCACGATAATGTGTTACGCTACAGGCTGCACTCTTGCAAGACGTAAAGTGCATCATGCATGGATCGGTCTGAAATAACTATACCAGAACGAACGGCAATGCATGGATCGGTCGGTAATAGTTATACTAGACTGAATGGAAATGTGTGGAGCAGTCTAAAGTGGTACGATCTAGGTGAGGGCTTATAAGCCCTCACTTGTAGCATGCACCTCTGGATGCTCCTTCGATATATCATCTTTTACTACAACTATACTAATCGAACGATTACTTTTCTGAATACCTTATTTCACGAGAAAGCCAAGGTTTTAGATCTTAACGACACCTAACAAGTGAATCTTCACCTTTAACATGTACTTAAAAGCGTGTTACGGCTTACGGCAAAGCTTTAAAGGGGCTATAAAGAAAATAGGCATGCCGCCAAATCAATAAGGCCCTTAATACTAGAAACGGCCTTAAAATAATCCACGTACTTGTTTTGCCGTTACAAAGTAAAGTCCTTGTATAACGGGAGCCGTGAAAATGGGAAGGCCCGTATAAGATATTAAATATCGCGAACTCCGAAGTAGTTGTTAAAACTGTTAACGACTTATATCTTTTAGAATCATCCAGGCTAAGCCCTATATTAGGGTTACTAAAGATAAAGATCCTTAATCTAAGCGACCGAGCTAATACGAATTTCCTTTACCTATTATCGATAAGCTAATAAAATGCTGTCAATGCGTACGATCCCCAAAAAATGGAATATATACCGGGCCGCACTTATAATACTATTTGGGTCAGCACGAAAGAGAAAGATAACGAAAACTTAGCACTAAAGTTTCGAGCGTAAAAGATTATTAAGACTTTCGGAAAACCTTTAGAAAAAAAAGCGATAAAGTCGAAATTAACGGTTTATTAATTCTAGGAGTCGTATAAATCGTACCAAAAACTAATTTTAACCTTTAAACCATAAATATTACGATTTTTAAGTCGAGGATTATTTACGAGGTTAAGGGTAAAACCACGAAGCAGCCGCACGAAAATTTACATCTAATTGCTTGAGGGTATAATGATAAAGATATACACTAAATATTTATGTAATCGTCATCAATTTAAAGTATTAGTTAACATTTAGTAATTATTTTAGTAATGAATCTATTAGCTAAAACTAAAGGTAAATTTACACTAGGCGGCCGTAATATAACGTAAGTTTATACGTAATTGATAACGGATTTATAACGGGTTATATTATGAAAACTATCATAAAACCTATATGTTTTCTACCTTTAAGGTACGGTAATACGATATATTAAGTTACTATACGAATCAACTAAAGCAGGCATTTTTTAGATTTTAACCAATTATTTGTATTTGAAGTTAGGATTAGCGATGAAGTTCTTAACGTACTATCCGTATTTGTTAAAATCGTAAAAAAAGGTAAATTGACGTAATGAGTCAATAAATTAATAATATCATTTTCGTCGGAACCGCTGGCTTTATAACATTAAAATGATAGGCGATTAAAAACTTCAAGTTTTGGAATCGAAAGTTAGTAACGACGTCAACAAAAAATAGCTTACTTGACTTTAATAGATCGTTAATTCATATATGTGGTATTAATACCGGCCTTAGCTTTCACTATAAGGGTTAGGACAGTGTTTTAGCTATAATCGACAAAACTAATAGTGTTAAGGCTTAACGGTATTTGGAATAGAGTACTCAAGGCAGCTATATTTTTATTTTATAACAACCGGAAGCTTTTTACACCCTTTTAATCGCAGTAGAAATAAAAAAACCGGTAAGTAAAGATTTTAAACGGTTAAATGAAAGGTACGAATAATAGATGCGAAATTGAAACTGAGGAATTAATATAATTTGAATCGATCTGTTGAAGGATGAGTTAATAGTCTTTACGGATAGGTTCTTCATGAACAATACCGGTTGATTTTTATAAATCATCTTCCTAATGACTCTGGTTAATAAAGATAAACAGGAGAATGAATTTAGTATTATTGGTAATTTAATTAACTAAATTTGCGTTGAATGTAAGAAAATTATACTAAACGTATTGGCTTCAGAGGCTTATGGTATAGTAATAGGCTTTAACGTAGATATTATATTGTAAAAACCCCTTCACTTGATAACTAGGCAGTTAAAGATTTCTTTTATCCTGGCAATAATTTGTACCGACTCGAAAAGCTTTTTCGAATACCTTTTGAAACTAGGAACTACCAGCGAAAAAGGAATTCCAGTAAATTAACGGCAAAGATAATCTAGCGAATGCCCTGATAAAGGAAATGTTAAACAAGGCCTTAGAAAGGTTTGTGGATAGAAACAGACTAATCATACGAATCGAGAGCTAAGTTAATAGGCTGTCTAGAAAGTCTAGATTATGTTACAGCGGTTAAGAATGTGGTGGTAAATTAAAAAAATTGTTAGGGAATTAACAATACGGACCTATTTAATTAACACGGTTAAAGTAAAAGCCTGTAAAGGCCTATGGCAGAAAAACTTTTTGTAGGAATTAATAAACTCAGATCTCGGAACGATGCAATAATTAAGATCAAATGGGGTTAATTTGCATGCAATTGGGTGCAATTTAGTATGAAAGTCAATTAGAATCAACAAGGATTTGACAAGTTAACGAGGTTGCTATTTAACGTTTACCAGAATAGATTGATTAATTACAGTGGCGTACACATACAAACTAAAAGGCCGCCAGTATTAAAATAATACTATATGTAATGCAATAGGTCAACTTTACTTATAGTAAAGTTAACTATGCTAAATTGCAAATTAAGTGTATTGCTTTGTGCAGACTTACCGCATTGGGTATAAGTCGAGTGCAGTACGCTGCACTTCATTTAAGGGCACGGGCCAAGCAATTAACCATACAAATTACAGTGCAGACCAGATAGCAGTCTGCCAAACCTAGAACAATACATCTACCACTTAAGCAATGCAATACTACTGTTACTTCGACCAATCGAATCGACATTGTTGCAACGATCTAAATACCTGCCAACAATATGTGTATATAATAGTATTTATCTTTTTGAATTATATTGTTATCATATTAAAAAAACTTTAAAGTTAAAAGGTATATTAATAAAGTTTTTTTTATATAGGGACGCGACGTACAAAGTACCGTGCGTATGTAAAGACCCCCTATTATTATAATGTCTTGTAACGCATACATGCTACTATATACCCCTTTTATTTTTGCCCTTTATATAGCCTTTTACCTAGTAGTTTTAGCTTTACATGACCCTCCTCTTTTTAGACAGCTCAAACAGTCGTATCCTCAGTGCGAACAGGTACCGGGTAGGGACTTGGACAGCCGTATGTCACAGCCCGACTAGAGTTACAATTTACACGTTCCGGGTCTTTAAATTGTGGGGCACCTTAAGGTCTTAATAGGAGGGATAGCGAGAGGCCAAGGCGGCTCCTATAGATCCCATGGACTCCTCGTTACAATCCCTCCCGCCGGTATCTACAAGTACATTTCGTAGCAGCTAGTGCAATGCTTGGTAGTAGGTAATGCCCGGTAAAAGTACAATACAAAAACAAATAATACAAACCTTTTTATTATACTTTTTCAAATTCTTTTTTTTCTTCAAAAAAATATTATATATGACAACCACATTACTTTAACCCGTAATAATTATCATTCAAATAGTAGACGTTTAAGTTATGAATTTTGATTATATAATAAAAAATATAAAGATTTAATTTTATATACAATGATATATATATATATATATATATATAATTACGATGCATTAGTTTTTGTTACATTTATTAGTTTTAATTCATTAATTTGTGCAATAGTTATTTAATGTTAAAAAGGAAACGTTTTATCAATTACTATCATTGTTAAAATATAGGAGAACGTAATAACTTAGTAATAAATATCAATATAAACGCATAGATATGTTTTTCAAAATTTGTGGTTTAGTATCCAAATCTGGCTTAAAATGAATTTGAATTTTGAAAGTGCGATAATAATGCCTTACAAACTCGTAATCATTTTCCATCTAAAGGTTATTATAAGCCCCCTCACGGCCGCTGCGGCTCGCGTCTCGGCGTCCACGGGCCACGACGGGTGCCTAAGCAGCGCACGGCAGCATCGCCGCATGTATGCACGCGCAGCGGTGGCCCCCACCCCACTGCTCTGCCAGGGCTGGGACCAAAGACCGCCACCAGCTCGGGTGGCAATCCGGTATGTATGCCCGGGCCAGAGTGAGGCCGAAGGAAGGCCGCCAGCCTCGCGCCAAACGGTGACTAGTTTGATGATGGCGCCCTGTGTGACGAGCACAGCGCTGTCGGGGGGTGGGGGTTGTTGCTCGGTGAGCCTTACAAGGCCGCGGCGGACCCCGGGCCATGAACGGGCCCGGGCCTCCTTTGCTTGCATGGGTTCTCGCCCACCAAAGCCATGTCGGGGCCGGAGGACTTTCCCGGCCTACGTACCGCCCACCAACGTCAGGATCTGCAGCTCGTCCGCCTCGACCGCCGGAAGACGATTTTTATGTTGTTTGTTGACGGCGGCGGGGTCGGTGTACTATCGCCGCGTACGGTACATCCTGCCCCGAGCATCCGAGCATTCCCTGTCGATCGAGAAGTTTTCCATCTGTGTATATTACTATATACCCTCATAGATAGTATACATAAGACAAGTAGCAGTGCACTGTATTGCAGGGTGCACTCCTGCGGAGTGCACGATAACGTGTCACGCTGTAGGCTACACTTTAGCAAGACGCAAAGTGCTTCATGTATAGATCGGTCTGGAATGACTATTCCAAACCGAACGGCAATGTATGGATCGGTTTGGAATAGCTATACCAAACCGAACGGCAATACGTGGAGCGGTTTAAAGTAGGACACTTTAGGTAAAGATTTATAAACCCTTACCTGTAACGTACAACTCTAAATGCTCCTTTGTATTATTATTTTTATACTATAATACTAATTATTCTAATTACTCTTTTAAAACCCTTATTAATATTAATTACTAGCCGACGTAGTCGATTACAAATAACTTAAAAAGGAAGAAATGGATACAAGTTAAATACTTATAACGGGATGTTACAACGGTTTTGACTATTTATACTTTAATATTTTGTTTTTTTAAAAAATTACACGTCAACGTATATAAAAACTGTAAAAACTAAGTAACTTTAAAAAATATAATTTTAATACGATATTATTAACCCTTATTTTACGTTTTATCTCTTGAAAGCCTTATTACGTTATTATTAACCAATATTTGGCGTTTTGACATACCTGGATACCTTTTGAAAAGCGTACTATTACTTATTAGGCTACAAAGGTTAAAACCACTAAGTATCGGAACCTTTAATTAAGATATATCCGATTTTCGACATTTAAACCGCTCCTTTAATTTAAAAGCGATTACGAAACACTTATCCGAACCGATTACTTTAGCTAGAACGGTTATGCATAAAGTAACTAAACCAACGACTTTACTAAGTTCGCTTACGATACACTAATCCGAACCTACTATGAAACAACAAATTATATAATATATCTTTCTACAATTACACCTTTCCTTTACCCTATTCGCCTTACGTTTCCTTTACTCTATTCGCCTTTCCACGTTTTCCTTACGTATTTTAAATTCAATTTTTACGACATTTAAGTTTTCATAACTGTTTAGCTAATATAAAGTTATTAAACGTTAATAAAACTGATTAAAAGCGTTTAACTAGTTTGTAATTACGTTCTCTTCATTATTTACAAATTACTTTTACTAGTAAACGTTAATAAGCCCTATTTCAATTACTTTGATTATTTTATTCACTTTATATTTGTTATTTATAAAATGTATTACCCTAAACGTTGAAATCGAAACGTACCCGAATTTTACCATAACACGAAATTACTACTTGACCGATCTAATATACCAAGTACATATAAAAACCGACCACCCCAAAACACCTATAGTTATAGCTCTAAAACCAATATCACAAAAAACATCAATGCCAACTTCGACCTTTTAGTCAAAAATATGAGAATTAGGAAGGTTATAATATACGAAATCGACCTAAGCCTTTAAGATAATACTATCGATTCGCCAATTAAGGAACTTGACTTATATATGGTAAATATATATATATTAGCCGTTATGTTTTACTACTAGGAAAAAAACGTTTAAAAACCTAATTTACTAGACGATTTTTATAAGAATTTTTCGAATTTGATGTTAAACACGTAATAAACAGTATATTCTGTTATTGTTAAAACCTTACAGATTTAACTACGAATTAAAGGTATTAATACCCTAGGAGGTAGAAATAACTGTTTTATAAAAACCTTATTCTAAATAGCATAATTTATCGACGTACTTAATTGGGAGGATAAAAATTTATACGTAATAGAATTTATGAAAGGGGATTACTTTATAAAGTAAAAAATAATATTGTTAAAACGACAAGGACAAGGTGTAAAACAACTTAGTTATATACCTGTATTACAAACCGAAAATAAAAACCTCGAGGAGAAAAAACGACCACAACCCTTATGTACCACGTAAGTATAATATACCTTTACGCCGACACATATTATAAATTAAAACCGAATACAAAACCACTCCCAGAACATTGGAAATAGATCGTTCGGCTATAGCGGAAACGGCCGAAACACTGAAAATAACCCGATCGATTACAAAAGAATCGGCAAAAATATAAAAAACAACCCGATCCAGGAATTAACGAGCGGCGTAAAACGTTAATACATACCTTACGGACTAATTCCTGTAAACCACAACCTTTACTGCGACCTCCTACCGTACCACTTCCTTACGAATAAAAACGACCTTACAAAGCTAACTAACTCTGCTAAATTATAAAATAAGGATAATGTGGATATTACTAAATAACCTTATAGATAGTATATATAGGGCAAGTAGCAGTGCACTGTATTGCAGGATACACTCCTGCAGAGTGCACGATAACGTGTCACACTGCAGGCTGCACTTCAGTAAAACGCAAAGTGCTCCATGTATGAATCGGTCTGGAATGGCTATTCCAGACCGAACGGTAATGCATGGATCGGTCTGGAATGATTATACCAGACCGAACGGCAATAATTGAAGCGGTTTAGAGTATTACGTTCCGGGTGAGGACTTATAAACCCTTACTGGTGGCATGAACCTCTAAATACTCCTTTGAATCAATCATCCTTTTTATACTACAATACCAATAATTCTGACTACTCTTCAAAGACTTTAATTCACGTGAATACCAAGGCTTGAGACATTACCGACAGATAATAACTATAGAAACGAGCCGTAAGACGTACTTAACAATAAAATATGCGTTATACTTAACACGTATAAGAAATTAAATATTATATTATTTTAATTTCATATAATTTTACCAGATATATTTTCCGAATAAGCTAATGATCAATATAAATATTATTTTATATAGGTAAATATGCTTCTAAAGTATTAAAATTACCTAAAGTTTTACTTCGATACGAAAATCAATTACGAATTTTACGATATGGATTAAACTGGTACGGCTTGAGAATCCGTAAAAAAAAAATAGGAAAACACCGATGAAAATTCATAGGAAATCCTTACCGTCTTATTAACTAAGTTTCGAAAGTATTAGGTGACCCTTAATTTAAAATACGAAAATAATAAACTATTTATCCAAGTAGTAATAAAAACTTACCGAAAAAACCAGAATTTTGACCTTATACTTTTTAAATCTAAAAAATACCTAAATATTTTTTTATATAATCTTTCAAAAATATTATTTGAAACCTTTATACACCGACAGACAAGCGTCGGATTAACATTTATAACTAATGAAATGAAAGGCGAAAGCCAGATTACCAAAATAAACCTCGCCGAGATAATTTATTAATTTTAAAACCGAAGATTTAAGGTTAACCTTGAGCAAAACGAACGCCTGAAATATAAGTATTAATTAGGAAACTTGAACAATAAAAAACAGGAACGATCGTTCGAAAATAAAAAAACCTATAAAAATCACAGTCATACTTACGAAAAGATATATGAAACCCTACAGATCTATAAAAACGATATATCGTATACGGTAGAGTTGGCTACGAATTTACGAAAAACCCTAATTACGAGTAAATTCGGATTGAACGACAATTTTAAGCCGAATATAATTTTGAAAATCGAATGAAAGCCAATTTTATAAGATATGTAGCAAAGTACGAAAATATAGATAATGGATTCAACGCCTACTCTTACAAATATATATCCTGAAAAAACGACCTTAAGCAAAATAATACCTACTTATTAGCCCACGACGATAAAAACGCTTAACGTATCTTTTCCGGCTTATAAAACGCCTCCTTTATGTACATTATAAGCCTGGATTACGTAAACGAAATACCTAACACTTATATAACGTTGTAATTTACCCTTTTTAATAGATATGGAAACAGGTTCCCAGACATTATACCTAACACTATTGTAACCGAAAATTCGACGGCCGAGAAGCGGCAATTCGATGCGTTTATGGAGAAGTTTCCAAAGTTTCGGCTAAACCGAATAGGAAAACACCGAAAGATCCTATTTAGTAACGGTAAAATGTCATCGTTCGGAACTATCGTTATAAATACGTGTTTCGAACCAGTTAAATTTTGTGTAATAAACTTTAAAACACTATTTCTACTTCTACTAGCTAATATTAATAAGTTCGGAATTAAGGTCTGGAGTACAACTAATTAACTTATCTGCGCCTTAAATAACGTATTTGTATCGCTTCAGCTTCATTTCGGCCACTTATAGTTCTTCTCCGAAAAAGGTATAATTAAAGCTATTTACTTAACTTAATCTGAATTGAGGATTTTACACTGACGATTCGAACACCTAGCCGTAAAACGTCTTTTACGTCTACTTCATATCGTAAACCATATAAATATAGGGAAAGACGTACTCGAGGCTATAGAAAAATTTTGACACGAGTATCAATTACACTTACAGGCCCTATAACAGTTTAAGTTCCGCCTTTAAAACTATATGTAATTTAACCACGAAGTAATTATTAATATTATGTATTTGAATAGCTAACCGATCCTTCATACCATTAACTCTGTAATATTATTCCAAGCCGTTAAATTTATACGAAACGTTTTCGCTACAAATTATTAAAATGTTTTGGTTAACTACTGATTAAACTTTTAGCTCGGGCCTTGAAACTAAATTACGTACGATGCCGGTACGGCTTTTAATTTCACCAAGTGAGGTATGAATGCTCTGATAGCCGGCAACGAGTACAAATAAATCCTAGTAAAATCTTTATAAAGTATTGTGAAGTGTAAAAGATATAATAAACCACTGAAAAGATTGTACACGGTATTGTCGAATGAATTAAAGAGTATTATTTTTAAGGAATCTATCCTTCAAGTAATGGTTAGCGCTATTAACAATACTTCTGGCCCAAGTAGGCTTATCCCTATACTCCTTGTTTTTGGTTCCTACTCGAGGATCCACACAAACTCTTCCCTATCACCGTAGACAATGCAGAGAGCCAATTCTGTATCGAAAGACATGGCGGCATTACGTTTCCTGCGGGCAAAGAACGATATGTTCAGAGCGTTAGCCACAAAGAATATCCGTCTTACAGAAGCCTTATTCGAAGAAGCACAACTCATTGACGTACCAGACTATGAGCAGATTCAAGCAGAAGCTCCATAAGGTATTGGAACGTGTAAGCGATATTACGGACCACTGAAAAGAGCGTACACGGTGTTGTCAAAGAACTAAAGGGTGTTTATTCTAAGGAATCTATCCTTCAAATAGCGGTTAGCGCCGTCAACAACACTTCTAGCCCAAATGGGCTTATCCTCACACTCCTTATCTTTAGTGCCTACCCGAGGATTAATACAGACTTTATCTTATTACCGTCGATAATATAAAGAGCCAATGCTATGGCGAAAGCATTGACGGTATTACGCTCCCTGCAGGTAAAGAACGATATATTCAAAGCGTTGGCTACAAGGAATAGCTTACGTAAAACGATTGATTTAGATTTATTATTATAATTTAAAATTTTGGTTTCAAAAACGAAGTATAAATAAACTGGCTCTTAAAATATCGATAAGTTTAAAAACTACTATATACTCATTTACTTACCAAACTGGACGAGTTCGTTTCGCTAAATAATAGTACGCGAATATAAGAAAAAGGTAGGAAGGGACGGCCCGAAACCGTAGGACGAATAAAACCGCCCATAAGATATCACCCAAAACGAAGAATTAAAGCTGAAGCCAACTTTTACCTTACCTCCAAAATGCAAATCTAACCTGACCACATTAAATAAAAACGACCTATTTATACCAATCCCGCTAAAACTTTGCTATCGAGGGCGCCCCTTTAACTCGAAAACTAAAAAAAACGACCTAGGAATTTTACCACAGACTCCTTTATTATTCAAAAGGAAATAGCAAACCGTAAGTTTAGCCTAAAGCTTCGTTGCGAAGGCATTTTACCATTTTAGGTACCTTATTTATATAATTTACTTAAACGTAAATCTTAACCTTAACCAACCAAGATATATTTAGTTTTAAACGTTTCGACTTCACTATTTACAATACTTATAAGATATTTCCAACCCATTTCGTTTACGAAATGAAGGATAAAACCGGGAAACATTACGAAAAACCCCACCTGATTATTAAAGGATACAACGACGAAGGCAAAAAAAACATTGTAACCCAATTATCCACATTATAGCAGGCTAACCATCGCCTGATTTTTACACTCGAAACCACTTTTAACGTATTATATAACTTTTATGTCGAGTTTCGAAATATAAATTAAGTGTATAATCAATTTAAGAAGTGGCTTAAACGACGGATCTACGCCGATATACCTCAAAACCTTAGACAATACCACCTATTTAAAACGATTTTACGTATTTTAAAACCACCTTACGGCTTGGTTAAAGCTTGTATTTACTAATATAACATTTATTAAAAGTATTTTGAAAAACGGCTCGGAATAATTAGCTTTATTTTCGATCCATGTCTATTAATATCGATAACCCACTAGGAGAGCTTTATACTAACAGGTATATAAACGGATAACACCTTAATATTATGTAATACTTCGTTTTCCGCATATAAAAAGAGGAAACTTTTAAAGTCTAGCTTAAAATCGAAGCGTAAAACGTACTTTACAAAAAAACAATAAAATCGAAGCGTAAAACGTACTTTACAAAAAAACAATATAATCGACTTCAATAACATTACTATTACCCTCCGAGACGGCGTTTTTAACCTTATATGAAGAAGGTAGTTAAATAAAGTTACTTTTATCGTGTCGGATAATATATAACGAGCCGACGAATATAAATGTTAACGTGTATGTAACGCTTAGGTCGTCTTTATAATATAACCAAAGGTAGCATTTAATCTTTTTATTGTCGCGCAATACCAAATCGACCCGATGGATGATATATACAAAGCGTTTAACAAACGTCTTTTATAACAAATACATAATTTCAAATGCAACTTGCAATTTATACCACTTAATATACATATGAAAGCCATTTGTTTCTACTAACCGCTCTTTAGTTAATAATAACGACTATAATTTATAAATAGGTTTCGTTTTAATTTTTAATAACGAAATACCGGTCCGAAACAGCTTTATATTCCGAAGAAATATTATCTATTAAAGCTTTACCAAATATAAGAGGGTTATGCGAAACGTTTTAGATTTCGAAGTTTATAATATGGTTAAAGGATTGAATTCGGGTATTATTATAGCGATAACGATTTAGATAATTATTTTTAACTTTAGTTTACGCTTTATTCTGCTTATTGTGTACATTTACTTTTTTTTCGCTTTATAAATACCTGGTTAAATTACGTATTACGAACGAAAAACCTTGAATAATCAATATAATAACTTTACGCGAGTCGTATAAACACCGTAAAATCGAAGAAAAAAGGTTAATCGATGGAAATCCCAATTAAATAGATACGATAACTAAAATTACGCTGAACAAAGCTTTAAAAACACTTATATCAATAAGTACACAATTGTTTAAGGTTACTAAAAAGGTTTTACAACCTTAATAAGCCGGAATACTACTTTTTCACCGATTTTAATCGGCCTGTATTACATTATTTGCGCCGGTTAACGATTTTGCCTTTATTTAACCTTACTATTTTAAACCGCTCGCGAGATTTTGATACTTTTTGTTTTACACGTTTCAACTCCACAGAATTTCCTATTCGTTTCTTTTTCTATTTCATTTTACTATTCGTACCAACCCCGATTCTTACCTTTATTGATATTGACGATATTGTATCGATTTTAATATATTATCTTTTTTGTTTTTGATATTTCAAGTTAAATTGATCGTATTTATACGTTTGTTTTGTGGAAATATAGAATATAATTGTATAACGTATTATATCATGGCCGGGTATACCGGCCCATCCGAAAGGGTGTTTATTTATTAATTAAACGGAAAGGGCATCGTCATCGCGTTTTTACTATTTTCCCCATCGCTTTCCCCCTTCATTTTAACGTTACCATTATTACTATTATCGACGATATTAATACTAATAAAGATATAGCTTTACGCCTTATTAATTATACCTTTAACTGAAGGTGTAAAGGAGGGATTTCTCTTTTTACAATGATATGTAATGTCGTTGTTAAATTTACCGACGTAATATATATATAAGCCCTATTTTTAAACGACTATAGTGGTTACTGTTTCCATGATTCGCCAGTTAACACCAATTACTAATTATTATCAGCCTATTTTAATTATTTTCTGTCGCGATTAATTTTCAAATCGCCTTAAACGGTATATTTTTGTTAAAGAAAGTTTTTAAAATTTGGTCAGAATTTATTAAAAAGCGGGCGGACGCGTAATACAGCTTCGGTTTATGGCCCTAAAACTTCCGAAACGGGGACATACGAATTGTTAATCCGTTTGTAACAGTGGTAGAGGGCCGAACGACCTCCGTTCTCGTAATAATCGCCAATGGATTTACCCGCAGCCGCGAACGCGACGTACAATATGTAGGATGTATCTATTAGCGGCCCGAGGTTACAGACCCAGGTACGTTGCTTTAACGCTTTACGCATTAAAAAGGTATTATGATATACCCTGGCGATACGGAGTTTGAGGCGACGAAATAGGTTCACCTCATACTTGTTATCTAAAAAGTAAGAAAAAGGTTAAAAGTATACGATTGAATAGATTTATGGAATACAAATTTTAACATAACTACGCCAGGTTACGTTTACAACGAAGAGGGGGTTTTACGGCTAATAAGGTCTTTACCCGGGGAAAAAAGGTAAAGTTTATAACTTTAGGAGCCCCCCTTTCCTCTCCCTAGAAACTAGAGAAGGGGAAGGGAGAGGAAGGAGAGGAGGGGGAGAAAGAGATTGCGATGGCAACGGCGAAGAGGGGCGAAGCGGAGGCGGTAGGTCTGGGCAACGTAGCGGTATCGGGGCTAGACGGCGTGGCAGTGGTGGGACTGGGCGGCATGACAGCGGTAGTGGCGGGACTAAGTGGCGTGGCAGTGGTAGCGGCGGAATTTAACAATGTAGTGGCGAGTGGAGTGGCAGGAGCGGGCGGCGTGGCGGTAATGGAAAAGATAATACCTGAAGAGGGCGGACTACAGCTATTAATGGTGGTGGTGCTATAAGCGACAATGGCAGCAACAGCAATGGCGGCGGCGGTGCGCCGCTACTTACGCGCTAAACGGTGCTTTGCGGTTCGGTTTTTACGTGTTATCTATTTAGAGGGAAAAGGTTAGTAATAGGTATTAGTTAAATAACCAATCCATAGGAACGGCTTGTTTTAGTTAAAGGGAATAGAGGTAAAGTAGGGATACGGCTTGGTTTATTTAATGTGAATAAAAGTGAAATTAAAATGGGAACTTATATTTTATTTAAACTATGCACTTTTGAAAGAGAAAGGAAAAAGGTTTTGCATAGGCCGATGGCGATATATTTTTTATACTAACTTAACACGTAATTACGTAATCACTATTATGCAATAACCCTTATACAATTACCTTTATCAGAAATCACAAAAGGTATCATTACTAACTATATTGTCTACATTTGACTATACCAATTAATCACGAACTACAAACACCACCTCGACTAAACTTTACTAATCCTAGTCAAACTTGCTAATTTGGACCTTTTACAATTAATAAGGCAATAACACTGTTATTACGGAAACTTGCTGATTTGGATCTTTGGTAATTAATACGGTAATAATACTGTTATTACAAAACCTATCAATTTAAACCTTCGTAATCACAACTATACTATTACTACTAGGCTATAAGTACAAAGTATATAAAGAAGAAAGAAAAGATTACCTATGTGGATATTACTATATACCCTTATACATAGTATATATAAGATAAGTAACAGTACATTGTATTGTAGGATGCACTCCTGCAGAGTGCACGATAACGTGTTACGCTGCAGGCTACACTTTTATAAGACGTAAAGTGCTCCATGTATGGATCGGTCTGAAATGGCTATTCCAAACCGAACGGCAATGCATGGATCGGTCTGGAATAGCTGTACCAGACCGAACGGCAATACGTGGAGCGGTCTAAAGTAGAACGCTCTGGGTGAGGACTTATAAACCCTCACCTGTGGCGTGCAACTCTAGATGCTCCTTCGTATCATCATCTTTTATACTACAATACCAATCATTCTGATTACTCTTCTGAAGACCTTATTTCACGTGAATAACAAGGCTTGAGACCTTACCGACACCATCCTTCGGTATAAACTCCGGGACCTTTGTGGAGTGTCGCCAGGAGTGTCGAGCCGGCTACTCCCAAGTCCTCGCAATTCGAGGAACTCGTCCTTCGCCTTGATAACAGGCACGCAGGAGGCTGTGCAGCGCGTGGCGGAGGCACTGGCGCTGGTGGAGGACGGCTTCGAGGCGACTAGTCATCTTGTCCCGCAGAGAAACGCGAAGAGAGACATTCACGTTAGGGCGTTTGACATGCAATGGGCATAGTATCTTCACTGTGTAGCCATGCCAGTCAGCACAGATCATCGCTGCTGAACAGACAGGAGGGTGAGCTGACCATCTGAAATCTAGGAGCCACTGTCGTGGTACACAGCCAGGTCAGATCCTGCGTGTCACAGTTGTCAATAAGGCTGACACACACTCGCTGCCCGTCTAGAACCCAATGCAACAAATACATGCATGTACATGCATGACGCGGAAGTACACGGAATAAGCAAAAACCCTGGGTATATTCATATAATGCGCCGGTGCAATCTCACCATCATCGCTCATGCTTCAGAACCCACGTGGCTTCTTGATCTGATATATGGCAGCCTTTGCGCGCTCCCGAACTTGGTACTCCGGGTCCTCGCTCTCCAGCGTTTCCAGCTTCCCCAGCAAGCCCAGCCGCTTGAGCTCGCCCGCCCGCGCACGGCTCTGGCTCTCGTCCTCGTCATCGGGCCACGTCAGGTTCGCCATGAGGTTGCAGAGGGACACGCGCACTTCAATGTGCTTGCTGCTGAAGTGCCGGCTCAGGTCGGCGAGCAGCTTATCCTGCGCGGTGACCATCTGTCGGTACCGCGGGATGCCAGCCGCCATGTGGACCAAAATAAACACAACCGCTACGATAATGCGTGCCTGTGGGTAGAGCACCCGCGCATCGGTTTGGCCACTCGAGTGGCGCCGACCAAACGGGTGCAGGAATTTCGGCTTGAGTTTGTCGTGCAGGATCTGAAAGAATCGACTCCGGTCTAGCACAGTGAAAAGATGCTCCATGATCTCCGAGTGTTCTCCAACAGAGGCCACCGAGTCAACCGGGCCGATGAGGTTTCGTAGGAAGTTCAGGCCTTGTTCCTGGACAGCCAAGTCGTCGTCTCGCACCTTGCGCACTAGATTGAGCTCCGTCTCCCGCGCCTCGGCAGTCTTCTCTGCAGCCCGCTGGAGTCGCGCGTTGCGGGCGGCCGCGTCTGGTGCGGATGGAGAGCTCTGTAGCAGCGCTGGGATGGAAGTCCTGCTCGCCTCTCCCGGCTGAGCCATCTCGACATCCTCGTCCGCAACCCCCGCGCCTTGCATCTCGTTTCGAGTCCTGCGTTGGTACAATGCATCGTCCTCTGTGTCCTCCTGGATCATTTGGATTAGCCACCCTGGGGTGAGCTCCTCGAGGCAGTCCTTCTTAGCTTGTAGACTGGCTCCGTCAATCCAGTGCTTCAATGCCCAGAGAGCATTGAGCCGCAAGACGGGGTTCTCCGAATGCGTCTGGCTGCAGAGGACCCTCATGAGACCATCTGTGTCGAGTTGCTAGCGAAGCTGTCAGTTGAAGTCTTCTGTGCCGTTCGGGGATATAGAAAGACTCACATTTCTCATTGGGGAAACGCTAGTTACGAGATTGCACATCAAGCTCGACGCTGCGATTTGAATTTCAATGTCTGCATGGCGCAAAAGCCGGAAGACCGGGATGATGACGCCACAATCTTGAAGCGTGGTTCTGAGGATGCTCACAGATCGCGACAGGGTCCTCAAGGCGTGGCACGCAGCTACAATGACTGACACGGGATTTGCGCCGTAGGCCGGATCAACCTCCGCACCGTCGTCCCGTCCCAACTTAATCTTCGGTGACCTCGGCCCGTCCTTCGTCGGCTTGGACGGGGTGGCCGAGAGGGATTCCACCATGTAAGGTACCAAGTCTTGCTCAACAATAACCTTCCCAATGTCGTCCTTGCCTGCTAACGCAGCAACCGCCTTCAGAGCAGCTTCCCTCAGCCGGATGCGATGAGCGAGGAGCGGGAGTTGACCACAAGGTCCCAAGCGACTCGCCAGAGCTCCGGCTTCCCTTGGCCCCGGCTTCTGGTTCTGGGGCGTTGGGCTCCACGGCCGCAGTGGCTTGCAAGAGATTGGTTCGTACGCGCCTTTCAAATAAGCACCGACCGTTTTGACGGCAGAGCACTCGAAGGCACATTTCTGCAGAAAGTCTCTGTCAACCACCAATTTTGCCAAGACCTCTAAACTCCGCTCAATGATGGCGCGGTTGGTGGTCGTTTCTGTGCCATCAAGAGATGCTGCACCATTATTCCAAGTGCCACTCATGTCTTCGAGGCCCTGGAGCAGGATTGGAATGATCAGCCGGCCCATGTGAGACTCCCTGGACTGGTTGGCATGGCCAGTCCTGAAGAGACATGTGACGACTGATGCAGCCATGACCCTCTCCATACCACCTGACGACCGTGCTGTGCGAATCAGCCACGGTACCAAAGGGCTCTCGCTCTCCTCTATTTCACTCTCCGGAGCTCCCCCAATTTCATGTGATTTTTCCAGTGTGAAAGACGATGTATTCCATAGAATGGAGGGGCCATCTTTTCGGTGGGAAGATCCAAGTGGAGGGAAAGGGATGCTCGTGGAGGGCACCGGAGGAATCTCGGGCAAAACAGGGAGGAAGCTATCCATGACGCCGAGTTCTTGGGACGTGCGACTGCCCAGTCCAGTGCTGGTGAAGGCGGCGGCGCAGGCTTTCATGGGCGTTGGCCGATGGGTAAGGCCGGCGTGGGGAAATATGACCAGCATGGCAGGAGAGTGGACGAGTGCGGAGGACCTCCACGTAGAGTCGCCTATAATTGAAGACAGGGCTTCGAAAATGGCAGTCACGTCGGTAGAACGAGCTGCTGGAGGAGGGAAAAGGTCCAATATGCCATCATTGCGAGCAGCGGCCTCGGCCCCTGGTATTGCATATCCTCGGGCGACAATGACGGAGGCAAGATTTGTGGCCAATAGGTCCAGAATTCCCGAGTCAGCAAGGTGCATCTGGTGTCGATCCTCGGTGCACAACAGGCTGACAACCTTGGCTACCAAGTTTCGCTGCGCCTGGATGAGCGGGCTCGTGACAGTGCCGCCTAGGATGTCCCGGAAGGCATCCAGCAGCGGTGACACAAAGACCATATCTGCTAAAGTAGAGAGCTCTGGCCCACATGTATTCGGTGCGAGTCGTGTGGCCTGGACGATGTCAAGGGTGGCTCTTAAAGCAGCGACGACAACTTCGGGAGACTTGTCATTTGGTGAGATGTTGGACAGTATACCACGCAGGGCATCGACAGCATGGAGAGGAGAAAGAAAGGCGTAACCACCTGCAGGAGAAAAAGATTAGCGGGTGCCGAGAGGACAAGATAGACGAGACAGACAAGAGCTTGGACAGACCCTTGGCGAAACTGGAAAGAAGCTGAAGCGACTGCAACCTCATCTTCTCCTCAACTGACGAGCTTGCTCTCTGACCGCCCTGGATGGTGGACCTGCTGCTGAGGCTCAGGTTCTCACCAATGGGCTGGAGAACGCCGGCCTCAAGCCATTTCTCCTTCTTCTGGGGGTGGCCAACAACGTCATTTTTGATCGCTTGCAGAGCGTCGAGTCGTTGTGCCAGATCGTGCGATTGGAGGGCCCTGGGGAGAGCTTCCTGGATGTCACGCGACATGTCCATGTGACTGCTGAGCACAGCACTCGGTGCCTGTGTTGTGAGCAAACGTTTGGTGACAAGCTGATTGTTGTCCAAAACGGAAAAGGAGGCTGCAATGGCGGTCGTCGTTTGGGACACCCCTATCAGCTGACTAATACAAGTTTTCACAAGTAAATGAAATCCTTTCTTTCCTTTCTTTTTTAGAGAACGTTAAATTGTCAACAAACTGTTTAAATACATGTTAATTACCTTAAACTATAACTTGATTTGAAACTAGTTGTCAATCAGGAATCTTTATAATCAATGTAAATTTTTCATTTTTCATTTATGAAACAAATTATAAAAACTGATTCATTTAACTATTAAACTATATAAACATACAAAATAAATACATACTAATAACATTAGTATTAATTATTTACATATCTTACTAATTAAAGATTTTCTCTTTTAGCTCTGTAAATGTAACAAATATAAATGTTTTTATATATTTTAATACTGGGTATTATAAACTAATACATTATTGTATTATGGAGTGAGTACTTATGCAAGGAAGCTGGGGAGCTGCACAGCACAGCTTGTGCTGCCTGGTCGTTTCGTGCCTTTTCACGAGACTACCTACTTATGAGTGCGCCTTTTTACGATACTGTTTACTTATAAGTTATTCTTCTTATGAGTACTTATTGTTATGCATGTATGCTCTGGTAGATTCCTCTTTTTTACTTAGTCTTTAACTTCAAATATAGACAGGAATACCACTATACGTTCGCACGTACATATAACACAATAAATGGTAACTGTAAGCTGACATTTTGCTTGGTACCAAACTGATTAATTGTTGTAAAGTAATTGAAAAAAAATGTTGTTAGCGTAAACCTGTAACTATACAGTTTTCCTACCAAGAAATGACAATCTTCCCCATTTAGCATTTCTTCTATTTTTACCCTACTTTGTACAAACTTAGTATACGAGTCTTTAATTTCGATATATAAGTTGGCGAGAGCTGTAAGTGCTGGGTATTACATTACCAAATAAGTCTCAAACCCTTCACCGTATACGCTAGCAAACTCATACGAAGAAATTTGTACCTTTTACACCAAAGTTAACTGTCACTTTCCCTTTAATTTCGCTAAAAGCTCTACTTTCGCCTACGCGTATACCTTTATATTTACCTACAACATCTTCGTCTACAAACTTACGTTGTTATATCCCTTCAACCCATTTTTTATTTACACCTTTTATTACTATAGAGTTAGGAGAGGCATCCTTTGGCCTCGTTGGTAACGTTGAAGCGATGGAACTCGTGGCAAATTTACGCCATGAGTTTGAAAAACGTGATGCTACGAGACATGCGAAGTATAACGCCGTTATGAGACGCCTAGATAGCTTAATAGTTAAGAGTCGTTATTCTTGTGACTATGAACTTTTTTTTTACCGTTATTATCGACGACCTTCGCCTATTTTTATAATCTCTTCGGATACTTTTGAGGGTAGTCGCTATCGCCTACGTAAAGGGAAGGAATGTGAGTCTTCTCGCTGCCGCCGTGAGCTTTCTTCTCGCCATCACGAACCTTTCCGAAACCGTCGCGACTCCTCTAGTCGCTGCAAGCCTTTTCGCGACCGCCGCAAATCCTCTCGCCACCACCGCGAGCCTTCTTGACGCCATCGCGATCCTTTTCAAACCCCGAATACGATAGATACCTAATACTTAGTAGGCGGTACTCGCCGCCTAAAGCATAAAGAGATTAGAGTATTTAACTCGGAGTATCCTGATCTTTATGATATAGGTATTATTATAATAGGTAAAGACGTGGTTTTTATTAACGTATAAAGTTTTTAATAATGTATGGATACCTTCGTGGATGCTTTTTTAACCTTAGAAAGTCAAATCATGGAAATTTTTTTTACCTTATTGTAGGGATCGGTTGTATATTGATGAAATACCAAGATTACTTTTTACGAGCGTCGTAAAATATCTCGTTGCGGATTCGCCTACATTATGGATATTTTCGTTAATCGTTTTGCTATAAACTTTAAACAAGTTGCTATAAATTTCAAAAAGGCCAAATTTTTGTTGCGCGACTTGTTAAACGATAAATATGGGTTACGTAAACATATACAAACTAAATTACGATACTAAAAAGCTATAGGTATACTAAATCACCATAATAACAATTTATATAACGTTATAATGGACATTAAATCTGTATTAAACCTAGGTATTAAATAATACTTTCCGCTTTTAAATCGTAAGTAAATTATAAAAAAATACTTAATTAAAGTCGAAAAGTCGAAACCCGTATTATTAATAATAGTAATTCGGTGTTATCCCAATTATTAGCTTTTATCGAGAGATATACGCGAAAAGTACTATTCGCGGTATTTTCGGAAGGACGAGTACCAATTTTAACAGAACGACTAATCCCATAAACCCAAAAACAACGTTAAAAGGTACAAGAAACACCCTTCGAAGGAATATAATCGTAAGTGATATAACTATCGTTTTCGCGATTATGTCGACCGAAACCGTAGTCGGAATGAACGAAAACATGATTTCAATAAGCGAAAACGTAATCTCGATAAATTAAAACGTAATTACAAATACAAAGTTAATAATATATAATCTAAGATAAGTGATATTAACTATTCAAATTAGAATTATTTTAATTACTTACGAATGCTCTTATAAACAAGTTTGTATCACTCTAATAATAAGGTAGGTTATATAATAAAATACACCCTTACGCTTTTTAATAGACGTATTGATATATATTATAATAAAAATTACAGCTTACGCAATATTTTATTTAAGCATTCAAAGACTTGTACCCGGAGAAATAGGCTTTTTTCGGACGACAAAAAAAGTCGAATACGACAGCTAAACCGTATATAACTTAAAATCGGATTAGATAATATCGTAAATAATATAGATAATTTTAATATTATTATAGTCAAACCTATTAACAAAGAAATTACACTTGTTATAGGAAGCTATTGCTATTTACAAATTGCCGTGCGAAAAGGCCTTATAGATAAAAATCACACACTTTATCTTGGTACGAGCGTTAGTAAAGATTTCGTATTCAAATTCTGTTTAAATACTAACTTTCCTAATGATATTACGATAAACGTCCCTATAACTGAACGTGAAACCATTAGTCTAGTAATAGGTCCTTTTATTCGCCTTACTATTAAGGCATGTTAAACATTTTATACCCTCGGGTAAAAGTTTAACAACACTTCTACCTTATTATTCGAAATAGTTAAAGTTCAGCTTATCGATCTCCTGGATACGAAAGTTTTGTTAATAAATTATTAAATAAAGATTCGTGATATAAATGTTTTCATATTAAAAAATGTGATTTGTTTTAAAAACAGTTACTTTAAAATTCCATTTTTAATATATAAAGTGGCTACGTAACCTGTGGTTCGTAAGGTTATTTTTAACTTTAAAGTAGTTATTCAACTTGGAAAAAAGATACATTTTGTAATCAAATATATTGCCTTTTTTAAGAGCAAATCCTTTATATTTATAACTTAGTATCCATATGCTTTCAATGCTTTGCTTAAAGTTACTATTCCTTATATACTATAACTTTACAATCCTATATTTAAAATAGTATACCTTACCAACTATACTTGTCTGGGAATTATCGTAAAATACAAAGATAATGTTTACTTTTAAGCGGAGAAAACGGGAGCCGTATAAATCCTTATATAGACTATAGGCCTTAGTAACGTATTATTCATAATAGTATAATCTATCGAAATGGCTATTAGTAACTATTAAAAAAATGCTTTTACTATAACCTTACATAAATCTACCCTTATTTCGGCAATTAGTATCGAATTTAAAATGGATTTTCCAACTTTCCATACTACGATTGTGCCCGCAAGTACGCCTTCTTTTAGTACAACCCTTATGGAACCTTATTCCACCACCCATCTTCTAGATGAAGTAACGTATTTAATTTAAGAATCTGGAATCCTTAATGTAGTGAATTTTACTAACGAAAAAGACGGTTTTGATAAATTTCGTGACAAACTATGTTATTGAAATACCTCTTTTAATATAAAAACACCCAAAAATAAACCTATAGTGAAAACTATACACGGTACTCACATTAATGTAACCAAGTAAAAGGAATTTAATTAATTATAGCGTATTTATAAACGATATCTAATAGTGTGGAAAAATATCGGCTTAATTCAAATGTATATAGATTAAATAATAAATGTTTTACTAATTAACGGTTAGCAATATGTTAAACTTAACCGTTAACCTTATCCGGTATTTAAACCAAATGATAAGATTTTTGATTAATAGTTCGACAATCTTTACGAGTAACAACATATTTAGTTTTTTTTAATAATATATTACCATTTACGTTACCGGTATTCATAATATATAAAACTATATAAAAAGTGGGATAAAGATCGAATAATAGTAGATTTACAACTATTTAACAAATAGGCTATTTTAAACTACTATACATTACCATTGTAAAATAATTTTATTTAATTTATTCGCGCAAAAAATAGATTACAATTGTAAACGTTACTAAGTTTTTCTTTTAACTTTTGGTATATTTAGATTTTCGCGACCGATTTACTTTCGTTAGCTACCGCGGATTCGAACGAAGGAAAGTTGTCTTTATAGGTTTTTGCAATTCGCCTTCCTACGCTTAACATTTTATAAATCGAATATTTAAAGAATTTCGGTCTTTTTGTCGCGTTTTTATCGATGACATTTTTATTTTTTCCAATAAATTAGAGAAATACTTTCCTTATTTGAAAGTTATATTTAAGCTTTTTTCTAGTAAAGACATCGTTTTTTCGCCAGAAAAATCTTATATCGGCTTTTAATTAGTGGAACTTTTAGGATTTTACATACACAATTTTAACCTTTTAATTATTAAAGAGAAAACTTAAGGTTTTCAGAATCTTTTATTTCTTCCTAACTAAAAAGCCTTCGAGATATACCTGAGGGCAACAGGGTTTTTAAAGCTAATAATAAACTATTACGCCTAATTGTCAGTCTTACTTTAGGAACTTAAAAAGAACTCATAAATATAAGGAAAAAAACAATAATAATTCGAAATTAATAACTAAGGAAAAAGACTATATTATATACAGTTTACTTTTATTTAATCTATACCTAAATGAAAATAGTTATTTAAAAGCTAAATTAACTTATTCGTATAAATAACTTAAGTTATACCATTTAAATCCAATACGTTAACTTTTTCTTTTAATCAACGTGAGTTTTAAACGCAGATTCAGTATTATGTCTTTTTACTTAAAAAACAAACTATTTTTGGTAATGAAGCCAACCTATTCCAATAACTATCATCGAACTAACAATGTTTTTAAGTCGTTGATTAACTAGAGCTAAATGAAACTATAGTTTTTTAAAACATAAGGTTATATATTTTATATAGGTATATAAATGCCTGCGAATAACCTTAATTAGTAACCCTTTACCAATTATTCTCTTTAGCGATTATAAGGTTATTTAAGGCATTATGAACCAAACGTCGTTAAATGCGATATTTACATATAAAGCAAATCGATAACTGGTTAACGCGTTAATTTACCTTAATTTATACTTATTAAATGTATTTTACTTATTAGGACACCTTAATCTGGTACCAAATACCTTTAGTCGTTTGATGTTTAACTGGAATAAATGATCTTATAAAACTTATATACCGATATTAAATTAAATCTTTAATAATTTGCCAACTGTGAATTAGGGTTAGATAATACACTTTATTAAGGTGCAGATACCCGACGATATACAACTTCTCTTTTAGATTGGTTATTATAAAGATATTATCTAACGTGAAATTTTGCAATATCTCATAAATAACAAGAATAAAAGGACATGCCTTTCAATGCTTTTAAGCTTGGACACTAATTTCGATTAGTTCATCGTTTATTATATAATTGCGACTCGAGCGATTATAAAAGGCTTGTGGTTTTTACAACACTCGTGTAAAAGCTTTTCGCCGAGATGTACGATAAAAAACACTATTTTGGACCTAAAAGAATAATAACTACCTTAGACAAAGTATATTATCGTTAAAAATGTAAGCTTGTAAAAGTATATGTTAAGAATTGTATACATTGCGGAAAGTTGCGCAACGACAATCAAAAACGTCTAAGGCGTTTTAAACCTATTTAAGCACTTGAAGAACCAATATATACGATTTACATGGACTTTGTAGTTATATTACCAACAGTACCTTTTAAAGGCACATCTTAGATATTACTTGGTAGGGAATTCTTCGATATTTTAATGCCTATTATATACAAAACGTCTAAGCGAACGCTCTCAATTCCTAATTATACGACATATACGGCCGAAAATTGGGTAGTTGTTTTGGTTCGACAATTTTTACTATGTTATTAGCCTTATTTATGATAAATAATCTCGGATAAAAATATTAAGTTCGTATTAGCCTTTTGGTAAAGTTTGTAAAAATCATTTGAAATACGCTTGATGATAATAATAGCCTATTATCCATGAGAGAATAGGGGGACAAAAAGAAAAAAATAGTTAATGAAAATTAGCATTATGCCACTTGCTCGTAAAATATATTAAATAACATTTGGTTAATATTATACCTTCCTTACAATAAAATCTTAACAATACTTATTTACGTATCTTGAAAGCTAACCCATATAAGTATTTGTTGAAATTTAAGTTTACAGCATTAATGGATATTTTTATAATGATTTTACCTTGCCAACAAGCGGAAATTTGCTTTATGCGGAAAATTTTGCGACTAGATGTATAATTAACGATAGATATTGTAGCTGCTAAGGCAAAAAAACGATACGATCAAAATTATCGTTGGCATAAATTTGCTGTGGGCGATAAAGTATAGTTAAAGCTAAGACAAGTCGATAAACTACAATATAGAAAAGGAAAATTATCACCACCGCGTATAGAGCTATATACAATTGTAAAAATATTAATAATTTGGCTTTTATATTAAACTTTTCATAAAACTCCCGAGTTTACCCAACTATTAGCATTACTTATTTATTACCCAATCATGATTTAGCAAACAACCCATTTAACAAAATTACATTACCGCCTAAGCCATTCAAATACGAAAACAATGAATCGGATGTCGAGAATTAGGAAGTGGAACGTTTATTAACTAAACGAGTGGATCTACGTTGTCGCAAAGGGGATCAAGTTTAAAAAAAAATTCAGATGGAAAGGCTTTACAGTTTGTAAAGACGAATGGAAACCGGTATCCAAATTAAATTACTCGGAATTATTTAAGGCCTTTGAAAGGAATAATAGAATGAGATAAAGATATCATTAAATGATGAATAACGAGGATATTATTGTTTCTTTGGTCCCCGGAATTTATTGTATTGCGGAGGGGGTGCTTGTGTAAGTGAGCTAGGGAGCTGTATAGCACAGCTTGTGCTGCCCGGTCATCTCGTGCCTTTTCACGAGACTACCTACTCATGAGTACGCCTTCTCACGAGACTGTTTACTCATGAGTCATTCTTCTCGTGAGTACTTATTGTTATGCATGCATTCTCTGGTAGATTCCTTTTTTTTACTTAGTCTTCAACTTCAAATACAGACTGGAATACCACCATACGTTCGCACGTACACACAGTACAACATACATACTTAGTTAACTAAAGACTATATTTAATTATGCATATAACCAGTTACCTAACCAACCTATAGCACATATTTCATTTTATCAAAGTAACTTAATCATAAGAACACCCCTTCTTTCTTTAACTAATATTTAAAAATAAGAACAATATGAAACTTCTTAATAAAATAGCTCTTAATCTAATTCTTTTATATATTATTTTCTGTTTTCCCCCAATAACATTTGGATTACAATATAATAACTATTACGTAAGAATTTCTATCTTTACTATATTCGACGATTTTTTCACTGTCATCATTAACTAGATAGCTTGAAAGTAATACTTTAATACTCTGTATCAAAAAGTCAAAACCGCTTAGAAATAGGTTTATAAATAATTCCTAACAAAAACTTATGATGCGCAACTCGTTACACACCTAAAATTCCTTCCAAATTATACAATATGTTTTGATAAGGCTTTAGACGTTGCAATGTTGTCGATTTGAATCGTAGTCGAAGTAACAGTAGTATTTCGTAAGGAAGTAGTGGATGATTACTTCTAAGTTTGGTAAACTACAAACCGGTCTACACACTACTTTGTGTAGGCAATTTCTTGTATTATACCCCACATTTAATTGGCTACTCTATTGCAATTGACTTGTAGTAATACAGTTGGCTTTGATTGCATTCAATTTGAATAATTTTCTAATACTGACGATTTTGTTTGTGGTATTAATTAGTTTTGTAGAAAAGATTTTTTATGACGCAAATACTTACACATATTTTCCCCACTACCCTTTATATGAAGATTTCACTTTTTACTATGTTAAATTAATAAAAACACCAAGTAATATATCTCTTTTTTACTTTGACCATTTAATTTTTACAAAATTTAATTCTGTTGGTTCATTACGTGGGTATTGATAATAGTTTCAACTGCTTAACAATTTTTTAATTTACAATAGTACCTTTGTTTTCCTCTTTATCTTTCTTTACGTGATATTTTACCAGATTTTCTCTAAATATTACCCTTTATTCGTATATTGAGCTTATTATTGTTTACAACTTTTTTTTAGAAGCTCATTTGGTATGGTTTTTGTTATTTTATCAGTCGGGTTATTTTTAGTATCAATTCATAGAAACATCTTAATTTCCTTGCTTTTTTCAGGCTTCGCAAAAATACACTACGTCGATTGTTAGACTTTTTCATAGGTTGTATTTGGTTTCCTTAAGCATTCGAATAAGTTTCCTAGTTCAATATAAATAACGACGGAAATAAGTGAAATTTTCATTACATGGTAACAATATAAAGTGTTTTTAAACATACATTGAGCTTCGGAAGTAAATAAGTTTCGTATAAACCTTTTACACTTGTTTAAAATCTAATGAATTAGTTTTCTTATTGGTAGGGCTTTAGATATTGCAATGTTGTCGATTCAATTGATCGAAGTAACATTAGTACTGCATTATCAAGTGGTGGATGTATTGTTTTAGGTTTGGCAGACCGCTATCTAGTTTACACAGTAATTTGTATATTCCAGTACTTAGCCTATACACTAGTATAAAGTAGGTATATATTATACTTGACCTGGAGCTAATATAGTAGACCCATAGACAATACACTCAACTTATAGTCAATATAGTCAACTTTAATATAAGTAACGTTGGCTTATTATATTTCAATTACTACTATTTCAACACTAGCGGCTTTTTATTTTACAGGCATACGCCAGTATGATTGATTAATATTTTCTATTAATCTTTGAATTACGTTTTCATTAACTGGTCCAACCACTATCAATTCCATTTGACTTTTATACCGAACTAAACTCATTTAAATTTAAATTACTCTCATTTATCTTGAATTGACACATGGTTCCGAGGTATGGCCCTATCGATTTCCATCAAAAGTTTTTCCCCTACAAGTTTATATAAACTTCTAATTTAGTCGTGTTAATTAAAAAGATCGTTATTGTCAGTTCCCTAGAAGTTTTCCAATTTACTAGTATATCTCTATCTTCTAATACGTAACTTGGCCTTGCCAGGTAACTCATCAACGTCGCCTTTAATATGTATAGTCAGCTTATTACTATTTACAAACCTTTTAAGGGCCTTATTCGGCGACTCCTTCGTTATAACGTTAGAAGAGTTGTTTTTTCCATCGATCCATTGGAACTCCTCGATTTCTCTTTATTTATAAGCTTTGCGAAGTGCTATTACATCGATTATTAGGCGATTTTCAGTGATAGTTCCGAGCTTTGAAAGGTATTAGAACAGGCTCTTCGAGTCGGTATAGATTATTACCGGGATAGGGAAAATCTTTAACTACTTGATAATAACTTTAGGGTTTCCCATAGTGATATGTCTATATTAAAGCTAGCTATTATTCCTTAAACTTTTGAAGCCAACACTTTTCATATAATATTTTTATATTTGAAAAAACTTTAATAGATTATCTTACTAATAATATTAAACTCTATATCCCACCTGTCTTAATTAAAGAGGGTTACTAAAAGCCAATTCATAAAAACAAGTCAATACCGTTCATAAAGAAGCTATTTATAAAGATCATTAACTTGGACCTCAACAGGTTAATTAGTACTATATTCATCTCTCGAGCAAAATTCCGCATCTATTATTCAAGCTTCTTATTTAACCGATTAAATTTTTTGTATATTGGATCTTATACTTATGTTGTAATAGATAGATCGTAGAAGGCTTCCAGTTGGCATAAGGTAGCAATATAACTACCACTAACACGTTGTTTTAGGTATTATCAAGCATTAGCTATGTTAGTTTTGTCGATTATAGTTAAATCAGCGTCTTAATCTTTTTGGCGGAAAGTAAAGCTAGTATTAACACTAAGTATATAGATTAACGATCCATTAAAGTTAATTTTATTACCTTTTGTTAACATCCTAACCGATTGGCAATTCCATAACTTAAAGTCCTTAATAGCCTACAATTTTCATGTTATAAAGTTAACCGTTTCAACGAAATAGATATCGTTAATTTATATACATAATATACCAAAGTCTCCTTTTTACGTTACTAATAGATATAAGTTGCATATTAAAAACTTAATACCTAGTTGTAACTTCAAGTACAACTAAAGGATTTAAAATCAATAAACGTTTACTTTTACTAATTCGTATAACGGCTTAATTCATCGTAGTACCGTCCCTAAAGGGTGGACGACACGCAATTTCTATAGAAATTTCAACAAGACGATCCGCTGTAAATCGGTCTCTAACTACGTGTATACTTACATTATGTTTCAGCTATAAAGTGTAAACTTACCTTTAGTTTTAGCTAGTAAATTTACTGCTTAAGCGACCACTAAATTCTAGTTAATCTTTTAAATTGTTAGCGATTGCGTAAGGATTTAGACTTTACTTTTATTACCATATTTTTCAAACTATTAGGCGTGAATTTTTGTATGGTCTCTCCGTAATCTGTAAAGTTGATTGTACGTACTGAAAATTGACTGTAGTTTGTGCGATTTAAATACACTGCACTACAAGTGTAGTGTATTAGGTATCTACTTTGAAGTGGGGTACAGGCCAAAGCGTTTGGCTATACAAATTAGTGTGTAGATCGGATAGTGGTCTTCCAAACTTAGAACTTGTAACATTAATCAACCAGTATCAATGTAGCATTCATGAATTCGACTACAGGAACTCGAATCGACTATATTATAACGATAAAGATATACCAATACTAATCATTGCTTATTAAGTTAAGTATAGATTGGCTAAGTAAAAGAAGAACCTGCTTTTGTATTACGTTTTACGTTAAACAACGGTTAAGGCTAAAGGACAGGTTTTGGCGAAGGGTCCCTATAAGCTATGTCAGTTGTTTATAGTAACAAGTAAGGAAGTCTTATAGGCTTTATTAGTTATTCGCGGCAATATATAAATGAGCGACGGTATTGCTATAAAGAACAATAATAAATATTTATTCATCACTCTTAAAGACGTTAATATTAATCACTTAAGGTTTTAAAAATCAACAAGTAGATAAGTTGAAAAATTTCTAAGTGAATACTTTTATAGATACTATTATTACGGGTAATACTATAATAAATCGCAAGAAAGAACAAGTTACATTATGTTTAAATGCATCAACTTTAATGGTAAACGTATAACCTACCCCTTTAAACAACTTTTTTTCTATTACACTTTTTTATCTTCGTTACGATAGCTTTAAAGAGCACTAGAATTAATGCCATTACTAACCTTTCCTGGAAAAAAGCGATTATAGCTCTCGAAATAACCTTCTAAAAACACGACAATAAAGATCTCTAATTTGCTAAACTAAACGAAAAATCTTGAATTAAGAAATTTATTAATACAATAGACTCCTATATTTTCTACTTAAACCGAATGAAAATCATTCGAAACCTACAAACTTATAACAACTCCTGAAAATACTATAGAATATGGACTCTAAATATATACATGGCAAACAAGCACGTTAAAGTTAGGATAAAAATTCATCTCGTTAGCTAAAAGCAAGATCTTTCTATCAAAAAAGGGAAATAGAGTAACGTAGCTAATATAATTTACGAATACGCCGGCAATAAAGATCTTTAATAAATCTTTAAAACTAAAACCAAAGATATTACTAGTAATAACATCTCTTAACACACTCAAATGCGTTCGCTAGGACCTAATCAAACCCAGATAAGGTTTTCAAACACATTTATTCAAAATCAATGGTTCAATAACATTATCTGTAAGGAATTGATTGACTTACACGCCGCGAGCCCTTAAGTTTAACAATTAATTAAATAAAAACCTCGAAGTACCCCTTAATACTAAAACGACTATTACTAAGTCCCCGGCGGCGGAAGCCCTTAAATTCTAGTCTCGTAATTTCCTTATCACGTCTAGTAATAACAGCTAAATTAAGAAATGAATAGCTTAATACACAAGCTTACTATAAGCACTACTATTGGTTTTTTCCTTTTAAACTCGGCTAAAAGTAATTATCCTACCTACCAATATTAACTCTAATATCAGTTGAGGGATTTAAAAGATTTCTACGACCAATATATTACCTTTCCTCTTCGATATTTCTTTATAGTAGATACGAATTACGCGGAAATTATTACGTTCGTCAAAATTCAACGACGAAAGAAAAAGTATAACAGTAAGCCATATAACCTCCTCGACGTTAAATTACGCCCGTTTTTTAATATATTCCGCTAAATAAGAGTTAAATTTCCAGGTTTTAACTCCTTATTCTGCAGTATCCTTGTTAGCTAAGTCGAGAACTACTACCTCGACTACCTAACAAATTATTTCTCCTTTCGCAAAATCTACGATAATTTTAAGAATTATTTCAAATACTGTTTTCAGTTTCTCTAATACAATACCGACTGGAAAATTATTAAGTAGTCAGATATATAAGGTTAAAAAAAGACGAAAAGTAAAATTAATCTTTTTAATTATATGCCTAACAGGTTAGTACTTTGTTTATATATAATAGAAAACGTGAAAACTGGCGAAGGTACCTTACACTAATTGGTTTGACAAGCCATTACATGTTATAAAGAGTTCAAATACGCCCTCCAATACTCTAACGCTACTTGTGAAGGGTGTTTTAGCCAGTTACATTCCTCACTGGCAACTAGAATAGCTCGAATCTCCGGCTCGACTAATATGTACCCCTAAGCCCCGGAATTCAATAATGAAAAAGAAGGCACTTTCTATACATACAATATCAACTGCAAATACGAAAGGCCTGGCCAATACGGTTAACAAAAGGCACAAATCTAGTGACTTAATTAACATACCTACGAAGGAAGTTGTTTCTTTCCCTTATTGTTTTCAAGTAAATCAAACAAGTTTATTTCAAACAACAAAAAAATTATATTCACGGTAATTAACGTTATTGATCAATACTTTATATTGTTATCGAGCGTAAATTAGGAAAGATGATATATAACATATAATTTTCATTTATATTTAACTACGAATAAATATAATACGTTCTGAAGTTTAAAGGCGATAAAGTTAAAAAGGACGAAAATAAGTGTAAAACCATTAACTGAAATAAAGATGTTAATACCGGTTTAAAAGAAACTTAATAACTCGCCGACTACGCTTTATTATATCGTCTAATAGGTGAAAATCCTTATCTCCAATACGATGATAAAGACCCTAACCTCATATATCTTTTTACCATTTAAAATTACTATATCAAGCAGGTCTTTTAAGGTGTTATACCCGATACAGAAGCAGTAAATTACTTAATATGAGACTATTAATAATACTTTGCGTTAGAAAGGAATAATAATATGGTTAAAGAACTTAACTATATAAATACCAGCAAAGATACAATCGGATTTAACCCTGGAACAAATCTATCTTTACTAAGATCGACGACAGTTAATATTATTATTAGCCTTATTATTTTTTCACATTTTGAAATACTCTATAATCTTTCTCATTTCCTTAAAAATGAAGAACCTTAGCCATAACATTAACGTTTAAACAAATTAACTGGTCCAAATAAAAAAAGATAAAAGATTTCTACTTGACCTTATATAAAAGCACCTCTAATTTCATTTTTAAACGTCAAAGGCAATAGTGTTAAACGTAACGAAGGTGGAATTTCGCCAACTATACCGTAAGTTTAACTATCTAGCAACTAATAAGCTTTATAAGGTTTTAAGGGAAATTAGTTACGAAAATACAAACTTACTAACTCTAAAGGCAATTAAATAACTATACCTGTTGGTAGGATCTTGGATCGTTGCAATATTATCAATTTGATTGGTTGAAGTAACAGTAGTATTGCATCGGTCAAGTAGTGGATGTATTGTTCTAGGTTTGGCAGACCGTTAGCCGGTCTGCACAGTAATTTGTATAGCCAATTACTTGGCCCAGGCCCTAGTATGAAGTGCAACGTACTATACTCAACTTACACTCAATGCAGTAAGTCTATACAGATAATATGCTTAATTTACAGTTTATTATAGTTAACTTTACTATAAGTAAAGTTGACCTACTACATTACATGTAGTGCTATTCCAATACTAGCGGCTTTTTAGTTTGTGCATGTCGCTGGTATGGTTAACCAATCTTTTCTGGTTAGTGTTGAATAGCAACCTCTTCAACTTTCCAACCCCTTATCAATTCCAATTTACTTCTATACTGAATTGCATTTTATTACACACAAATCAATCACATTTAATCTAAATTACTTCGTTACTCCGAGGTCCGAGTTCATCAACATTCATAAAAAGTTTTCCTGCTATAAACCTTCACCAACCTCTACTTTTGGCCGTGCTAGCTAAACAGGTCGCTATTTTAGCCTTTACTTCCTTACCAGTCTTTTAGTTTACTAGTAAAACCCTGGTCATTGGCACGTAACTTAGGCTTGTTAGTCGACTTATTAACATAGCCTTCTATATGTATCGTTAGCCTGTTATTATTTACAAACTATTCCAAAGATTTATTCGGCATTATCTTCGTTATAATATTAACAGGATTTTCTTTTCCGTTAATTTATCTGAATCCCTTAATCTCCCTCCTTTTGTACGCTTTACAGAATATTATTATATTGATTATAAAACTTTTTTCACTCGTGGTTTCGAATTTTGAAAGGAATTCGAACAAGCTCCTCGAGTCGATATCAATTACTACCAAGATAGGTGGAATCTTTAACTGCCTAATAATAAGGTCAAGGGTTTTCCATAATATTATACCTACGCTAGAACCAGTTATTATACCGTAAACTTTTGAAGATAGTACGTTTTATATAATTCTTTAACACTTAACGGAGGTTTAATAAATTAGGCTACTAATGATATTAAGCTGGTTTTCTTGCCTGTCTTCATTAACAAGGGTTATCAGGAAGCCAATTTGTAAAAACAGGTCAGTATTATTTTAAAGGACCCGTTAATAAAAATCATTAACTTAACCCTCGATAGGTCGATTAGGATTATATTTATTCCGCGATATAGGTTTTGAATCTGCCATTCGAACCTTCTATTCAGCCGGTTAAAATCCTTATCCGTTAGCTTTTATGTTTGTACCATAATATATAGGTCGTATAATGCATTTATTTACCATAAGGTAACTATATAGCTGTTACAGGTACATTATTTAAGGTACTGTTAGGCTTTGATTCTATTAGTCTTGTTAATTATAACCAAAATAGTATTTTAACTCTTATAACAAAAGTTAAGGCCGTTATTAACACCAAGTATATAGATTGAAGATATATTAAAGTTAAGTTGACTGCATTCTATTAATATCATTACCGCTTTATAATTTCAAAATTTAAAGTCCTTAATTTCTTGTTGTTCCGATATTATAAAACTAGCTGTTTTAACTAAAATGGTGTCGTCAATTTGTATATCTACCACGTAAAAGTCACTTTCCTACGTTATCAATAATTACAGGTTATATGATTAAGAATTTATCGTTAGAAGTAATTTAAAATACGACTAGTAGGTTAGAAACTAATTAACGCTTATTCTAACTACTCTGTATAATGGTTTAATACATCATATTACTGTTACCGAAAGGTAAATTACATGTAATTCCTGTAATAACTTTAGTAATACAATCTGTTATAAATCCGTTACTAATTATGTATGGGCACACATCATATTACGGCTATGAAACGTAAACTTACCTTTAGGTTTGGCTAGTAAGTTTATTACCAAAGCGATTATTAAACGTTAACTAATCTTTCAAATCGTTGGTGACTATATAAATATTCAGTTCTTGCCTTTATTATCGTATTTTTAAGCGATTAAAAGTGATTTTAATACGGTTTTCCCGTAGTTTTACCTTTAACCTTATAAATAATCCTAGACTTGAAAATCGTGACGTTTGGGTTTTAAAGGTTAAAATTGGGGTTTTTTAGTATAAATTGTGTAACTCCTTGAATTATTAAGTTATTCATTTCGACCTTATCACTTTCTTTAAAAGGTTTACCCAATATTTTAATCATCCCTTATATTTGAAGCTTTAATATTAAGTTTTTGTTCTCCTTATTTTTCCTATTTACCTAAGTAGTATTGTAAATACGACCCGGTTTATATTCCTCCTCTTTACTATTTCTCTTTTTCTGGGGTTATCCGCGCTGGCAGCGTTCTATTAGTTCATCAATAACAGGTAGAGGAGGGTCTTATTGGCTCGGTCGTTTAGCTTAAGGGTCTTTATCGTTAGTAATCCTAATATAAGGCTTAATCTGTGTATTTGGGAAAGATACAAAACCATTAGTATTTTTAATAACCATTTTAGAACTTACAATACTTAGGATCTTATATAGGCCTTTTCATTTGCCCGGCTTCTGCTATACGAGGACTTTACTTTACAACGAGAAAGTAAATACGTCGATTGTTAAGGGGCCATTCCTTGTATTAAGTGTCTTATTAACCTGGCGGCGTGCCAATTCCCTTCTCTATTCCCTTAAAGCTTTAACTTAAGCCGTAGTATATTTTTAAGTGCTTTTAGAAGGCAGAGATTTACTCGTCAGGCCTAAATACTCTCTAAATACCAATAGCATTAACATTAGACTGTTAGGGCTCATAGTATCGTTTAAGCCCTTTACCGCTATTTAAAGGCATGCTTCTGTATTTCTAAAGCTTTTAATTTATAATATAAAGATATTATACGCTGGCAAAGCAGTGCGTGTACTCGTTTGACCTTTTTAATATTCTGTTGGGCTTTAATAGGTAACTGTTTACACTGAATATATATTATTTTAGCATCTTTTTGAAAATTCGTCCCCGTAAAGTTAATTATGGTATCGTAAACAACAAAGTTAGGTGGGCCTAGGAATATATAAATCTATAGTATCCTTAACGTTTTTTACGTATCTTTTTCTGAAAGGAACTTCAAAAATTTACTCCATAAAAGGAGGTTACGAAGTTAACAACATAAAAAATAAGTTTGTTATTTAAGTAAAACACGTTGATAAAACACTCGTAGTTAAAATCCTTATCGTTTTTTAATATAAAATTAAATCTTCAGTGGGTTTAAGTATACGTTTAATAATGATAGGAAATCCTTTTAGTGGCTTTGAGGGTAAATTATTCCATATTTTTATGCCTTACAGATTTCAGGACTTTGTATAGCTTATCAACGGTTGGTTGGTTAGAACGTCGGTATAATTAACGTATTTCCAGATCCATCAAGTTCAAACTATTGCTTCCAGGCCTTAAAGATAAAACCATAATTATCCTTATTTAAAGACGAGGGGAAATATTTGGTCGTTTTTAACTAATTTTTTTACGTTAACGTTAACGTTGACACTGAGGGTGTTTATATGTTTTAAGTAAAGGAGGAAAGTGTTAGAAGACTTAAAAATATAAAACGAGATCGCTTTTATAATAGTTTAAACTACCGGTATCTCTATTAACGATAATTATCTACCTGGTTTAAAGGTAACTTTCGCTTTATTAGTATCGTCACGATTAATTTTAATAGATATTATATTTTCCCTCTTTAATGTCACGTACTGCGAAAAGCCGCCTATCAAATACTTCATTCCCCCGGTATTTAATATAATACCTTAAAACGTATAGTTTGCGTAACGATTATAAAGGTTAAAGGTATACCAAGAGTTAAGAGCTTAATAAAGTCAGAGGCCAGAGTCTTTACCACTTAAACGGTATAAAAAATCGTGGTTTGCTAGTTATTAGACTGAACTGAGAGTATTATCTTTATACCACTTAATATATTTAGGGGTATTATTACCGTTAATTGGCTTGTTTCTTTCGAAGTTTACGATTTGATGTAAGTTATTCTGTTTAAATATGGTAGGTTATTCGATATAGTATATTACCCTTTTATTGTTTCGCTTGGCTAGGGGGTTATCGAGTTAACTAGCAACTAAACTTATTATAAATTCAAAATCTTATTTTACTATTACGACGATAGTATTTGTGGTTAATAGATCTGCTGAACCTTTGGCCCTATTAACGTTAACATAATCAATGCCTTTAGTTTATAATCTATAAACTAAATATTAGGTGTTAAAGGCACCTGTAATCGTACTGACGGTTGACGTAATGAAATAATGTAAGGTTTTCTTTATTTACACTAGGAAAGTTATCAGTTTAGCGGTATATACCAAGAAAATTCGGTATACGCGTTATTACAATGGGAATTGAGGAACGTAACTGGATAAAAAAAGCCTTTGCAGGTGGAATTTGAGCGTTATAAAGCGTATTTGAACTAGTTAACGCCTCTAACTACTGCCCATACCTTCTTATAAAGTATAGCTTCGCAAGCGTAGGTTTTACCCATTGTTTACTATCATAACATCAACTTGTTAAACATCTGATTAAGGATATCCATTGATATTTTCACCTCTTTTTTCTTCGCTATTATTATAGTCCACGACGTGGTAGCTCGGTTTGTATGATATTGTACAATGTGGATATCGTGCTCGAAGTGGTTTCTCATACTATCGTAAATCTAGCGAAACGTGGTAGCTCGGGTACGAAAGGTTAGGTAGTAGTCCTTAGCATGCTTTATAAGGATTCTGAGGAATAGTGAGTAAAAACCTGAAAGGGGGACTTTTATCTACTTATAAATGTTTATGAAAGGTATTTTTTTTGGTTTCTAGGAGGTTTTAAAGCTTCCTGTTATACTTTTCTACATCTTTTCAGATTTTGGAGAAGTCCGTGAGGAGTTTGTAGTTAATTTTAACCATCTTAATAGGTTTTGGGGGCAGGTTACGATAGTTATTCCAGTCTTAATTGGTGTTTCCTAACAGTTTAAGCCTTGGCGTTTCCAAGGTACGGTGTTAAAGATAACTGCCAATCGCTTGACTCTAGGGGTAAAGTTCTGTAATAAAACCATAATAGACTTTCTCGTGTAGAAAGTCTCCCGTAGAACGATTTTTAAGGGGCTTGGCGATTCTAAGTAAAGTGTTAACGGGGGAAGAGGACCTAAAGGCTTTAAAAAATTAACGATCTTGCTTAATTGACTGGTATAAAGTGTCAACGTTAATACTTTTAGCCGTATTAGCGGCCGCTGCTTTACACGTTCTGTTACCGTTAAGGACGTACTCCACACCGTTACGTGGAGGTATTAAACTGCCGAGTAGGTTAACAGCTTCCTTATCACCAGTTAGTAAAGAGTCTTAGCTTATCTAAGTGTAAAGGGGAGGTCACCTGGATTGCGTGTAAGAATAGTAAGGTTCCTTAATACCCTTTTCCTTAAGGTGTAGATTTTAAGGGTGTTCCTGAAGTTGGGCTAGGTCGAAAAGACTTTATGCTAGCTTTTTAGTGCTCTGTAGTAGCATATAAACTCCTTATCGATTAAGTTTTACCTTAATAATTAACTTAACCTCTTTTTGGATTAAAATTTATATATTAATGATACAGTCTCCAAAGAGGTTACGAAAGTTACTAAAGATATAGTTGAATTTGTTAGTATTGCTATATTCAGAAATATATTAACCGATGAAGTTAATAAAGTTTTTTTCCGTTAAGTTTTTATCGATATCTAACGCCTAAAGATTTTTGTCGTAGTACTTAATAAAGGAATTTACGAGGGCTTTGATTACTCTTTTTATTACGGAGTCAGTAATAGTTTTAAAGTAAGCGTTAACGGTAGCCATCTTAACATTTTTGTTTGGTTGCGGGTGACTTAATGATTTTTAGGCGTGTGGACTTGGTGTTTTGGTGTAAAGTCGTGGGGGAACTTGGTGATTTAGCATAGAGTCGCATGACGTGGCTTTTTCGGCGCGACTTGGCGATTTTCGGTGTTTTTGCTTATAACAGAGATCTTGGTGATTGAATTAATGTGAGGGAAATAAAAAAAGTAAAATAGGGGCAAAGGTTTGGAGTAAAGGGTAAGGTCGAAGGTCGTTTGTTGTTATATATTATTTGGCATGGGGATTTGATAGTTTTTCTTCGAGTAATAACACCCTTAATAGTACTGACTTAGCCGTTTGCCAACTTGCCAAACTTTAAGACTTTTAACAGTTAATCTTAACATTTTTGAAAAAGATCTGGTAAAGATTTCTTGGTGTTTTCAATAGCAATACCGTCGCTAACTTTCAGATTGCCGTTGTAAGATTGACACAACCCAAAAGTATTTTCTGTTTTCTTGCCATTGTGGACTAATACAGTAATAATAGAGGCCTTTCGCAAAAATCTTTCTTTTTCCCTAGCTGCCGTAGCCGTAAAGCGTAACCGGAAAGTAGCTTCATCTTTTACTTAGCTAATCTGTACTTAACCCCATAAGCACTGATCAGTTTTGGTAAGACCTTAAATTGTTGCAACGTTATCGATTCGATTGGTCGAAGTAACAGTAGTATTACATTGGTCAAAAAGTGGATGCATTGTTTTAGGTTTGGCAGACTGTTAGCCGGTCTGTAAAGTAATTTATATAGCCAAGTGCTTAGTCTATACTCTAGTGTGAAGTGAAGCGTACTGTACTCGACTTACACCCAATGCAGTAAGTCCACACAAATAATACGCTCATCATGCAGTTTAGTATAGTCAACTTTACTGTAAGTAAAGTTGACCTACTGTATTACACGTAGTATTATTCCAACAATACTACTATTTCCAAAGAAACTTTCAAATCCCTTTAAGGTTTAGTTTATGTTAAAGGAAAATTAAAACTTTAACTTTAAAGTTTCGTAAACTTATTTTACCTACATAATAAGTTAATACTTAAAGTTATAGACTCCGCTATAACTTTCTATAGCATTTAGTTCATTAAGACTATTACAATAAAGGAAACATAAAAGGTATTACATAAATTATAAATTGAGCCGTTTTTTGGACAATAAGACCTGTTAATTTATGATACCGATATTACTCCCGTTATAATATAAATTGAAACTAATACTCAATCGATAGTAAATAAATTTAAACAGGTCTCTACTAAAACTTATTAGGGTATCGATAAGGTTAAGGTTAAAGGGGTATACTCCCTTTATCGAAGGGTCTTCTATATGTTTATCATGGAAATTAAAAGCTTTACAAGTTAAAAACATGACTTTAAATCACGGTAAATGGCTTTTATGAATCTATTAGCCTTAACGGTTCTATACTAACTTTATTGGTATTTAGGACCTACCTATATATAACTACTAAATCGTTACTATCGCCAAATATACAAAAACGTGTTGCGGAACATAGTAACATCCTGAAGAAACTAAGGAAGGAATTGATACGCTGCCAGGTCAACGAAGCCCTTAATACCAAAAACAGACTATTAATAATAGATGAGCAATCACTCCCCTATTAAAGTAAAGTCTTTACATAAGGAAATCTAGGCAAAAAGAATAGTCCATATAAAATATTAAATACAACCAACCTATATATGGCGATTGAAACTACTAACAACCTTCTTACTTTCTAAATTACACGGGTTAAGCTGTATTAAAGACCCTTGAAATCTGATAAAATGCTATAAAGTCGATAACTTCCAAGTTAAACGTATTAATTAATTTAACCCTTCTAAGCATATCGTTAAGAAGCTAATGGAACGTCGACAGCATATAAGACTACTTAAAAAGAGAATACATATTAAAAATAGGAATAGAAACGAGAACTATAGGCTTGCCAAAGTATATATAATGGTGTGGGTATCTTAAAAGAAAGAGTCTAACGGAAAACTTACTCTTAAGTTACGTGTCGAAAACATTATTGATGTATCGGGTAGCCTCTTAAAGAAAAACAACTAGGTGGAGATTAAAAGCCCTTTTCATGTGGAGTTATATAATTTATACCCTTAACGTTATTTAAAGGCCAAGATATTATTATTTTTAAATCTAGAATAACTTACAAGGTCAAAAGGAAAACCACGGACCAGTTATACGAAAAAAATACGCCTAATCTCCTAACAATACGGTAATAAGGAAAAAAACTGAATATTTACTTAATTACTCATAATGTAGAAGATTAGTTAACGTTCAATTGTCGCCGTCACTATCAGTTTGACTGTTAACGTTCAAAGTTAGTTTACACTTAATGAACGAGATATTACGTAAGAATATAAACGGTTAATCACTAACTTTTAACGAATTATACAATTAAACCTACCGAAAAAAAGTAAAAGACAAATTTCCAGATAATATAGTAATTCTTTATATTAAACCTTTATACGAATTGACTAAAGTAAGCGTCTATTGGTTCCTATAGTACCACGTACACTTTGAAAATAGGTTAGGTATAAAGACTTTAATGTTTAACCCGTACCTATCAATTATAAAAAACAAAACCTTTGACATTGTAAGTATATAAACTAACTATATTATTTTCCCTAGGGATACTAGATTCATAATGGAGAGATAAAGTACTATCGAAAAGTTAGGCCTCAAAAAGTATAAACTAATCGAAACTTTAGCTAAAGACATAAAACTTAACTTTAACAAATAGTGAATCCGTATCAATGATATTAGGACTGAAAACGACACTAATATTAACCTATGTTAAAAAGGGTAATTCATAAGCCTAACAACTATCGATAAGGCCGACGAGGCAAAATTACAAAAATATATAAAATAAAAAGCTCATACGGCCTACATTTTTACGCTATGACAACCAGAGGCATTATACAACATATTCATTACAATACAAGTATAGAATTTATAAGACGAAAACTTTAACAAACTGAAAAACGTATTTAAAGGCAATTAGATCACTTAGAAAAAGAAATTAACATAATCTCAGTAAATTGAATGAAAACGAAGTCAATAGTTCAATGGACGGATCATTTGCGAATAATTTTAACCTTATATTAAAAACCAGATTCCTAATGATACTCGTTAACGAAAAAAAAGTTCATTAAGTAATTAACAAATACCGCAAACATTATACACTAGACAACCGTTAACTATAAGTATATAATACAAATATTGTTAACTTTAAAAGTCTACAGTATAATAGTAGGCTTTAATATAAATATGGTAACTAACGGTATATTACGGATTATTACTCAACAGCTAGGATTACCTCCGATACCTATAGTAATATATACTGACTTCCAGAACCTTTACGAATACCTACCAAAGCTAGGAACGACCAATAAAAAACATTGAATAATAGACATAATAACTCAGAGAAAAGTGTATAACGCCGAGGAAATTGATCAGCTTTGGTAAATCAACGGTAAAGATAACCTTACCAACGTTATAACCAAAGCCACATCTAATAACGCCCTAAAACGGTTTGTGGACAACAATACGCTAAATATACGAATCAAGGGCTACGTAGTCTACCCAGTACGTAATGTAAAGGAATAAGGTTACCCTAAAAAACTTGAAAACTAACAAGATAATAATATTAATGGTAAAGGTGACAAAGATAGCAATAATAGTAGTTTAAACTAATAGAAAAATGTATGAAAATAGTGGAATATATAATGCGTATAGGTCTGTGGCAAAAAAATTGTACACGGGAATTAAGGATCGAAGGTCTCGGAAAGATCTAAAGAAAAGGGCCACTATAGGCCTTAATTAATGTTAATTTCAATTCAGATGATTCGGAATTAACAGGAGTTTAACTGGTTATTAAATTGTAAATTAAATAGGGATTTCAAAGGTTGCCATCAATTGATAGCAGGCCATGCTAACGTAATAACACAAAACAAAAAGCCGCCAGTGTTAGAATAGCAGTTCAATGTAGTACAGTTAAGTCAATTTTACTTTAATTAAAGTTAATTATACGTACTGCAAATTCACTGTAGTTTATGCGATTTGAATACATTGAATTGCAAGTGTAATACAGCAGGTGCCAACTTCAAATTGGGGTACAGACCAAAGCGTTTGGTCATACAAATTAGTAGGTAGATTGACTAGCGGTCTATCAAACTTAGAACTTGCAACATCAATCAACCAACATCAATTCAGCACCAGTTACTTCGATCACAGTGATTCAAACCAACTACGTGGTAACGATAAAAGCCTATTAACACCTCGATCTAAAAATCTTAATATTTGACTCTTAAAGGTTAAAGTTGGGTTTAAGTATAAATTATATAACTCTCTAAATCAAAAAGGCGGTAATTTTGACCTTAATACTTTCTTTTCAAGGTTTGCCTGAAGTATTAATAATACCTTATACCCATAACTTCTATACTAAGTCTTCATCCTCCTTTTTTTTTATATTTAACCAAATAGTATTATAGATACAACCTAGTATATATTTCATAGTTTTAACATTTATCTTCTTTGGAGGTCATCCCCATCGGCGACGTTTCATTGGCTTATAAATAACGGATAAAAGAAAATTGTATTAACTTTGTCGTTTAGCTTTAATGTCTTTATTGTTAATCGCTTCAATATATAGCTGAACTTGTGCGATACGAAACGTTACGGGGTCGTTGATACTTTTAATAACTGCTTTAAAGTTAGCGATACTTAAGGATTCGTATAGGCCCTCTTATTTAACTTGTTCCCGCTATATGAAGGTTTTGCTTTAAAACGTGAAAATAAGTACGCCGGTTATCGTAAAGCTATTCCTAGTGTTAAAGGCATCTTTAACTTGGCTCTGTGCTGATTCCTTCCGCAGTTCCTTCAGTGCCTTACCGTAGGCTACAACTCTCTTTTGAGTACTTACTAATAGCGAAAATTCACTTGTTAGGCGTAAGTACATTCTAAAAACCAGCAGCGTTAATACTAATACGTTAAGACCTATAATATCTTTCAAGCCTTTTACTTCTATCTAAAAACGTGCCTCTTAATCCTTTAATCTTTTAATCTCTAACATAAGGATATTATACGTTCGGCTGAGTAGTACGTATACCCCTTCAACCATTACAATACTCCAGTAAGCCTTTAAAACCACCTATTAACACCAAACCCCTATTATCTTAACATTTTCCCAAAACTTCGTCGCCGCAAAGCTTGTGTTATTGTCGTGAATTCATAAATTAGATAAGCTTGAGTTCGTGATAATTTATAATATCTTTAATGATTTTCACGTATCATTTACTAATCGAACCTTTAGAAACTTCACTCCGTAAAAAGAGGTTATGGAATTAACGACTTAAAAAACAGTCTTATTATCAAACTAAGACACACTGATAAAAATCTAGCAATTAAAGTTGTTATCGTTTTCTAATATAAACTTAAATTTTCGGTTGCCTTAGGCATACTGTTAACAGTAGTAACATATATTTTCTATAGTTTTTAAAGCAAAGTATTTTATATCTTCATACCCTACAGATTGAAGAATTTTGTATAGCCTATTAATAGCTAGGTAGTTAAAGCACCTGAATAATTAACGTATTTCTAATTCTGTTAGGTTCAACACTGTTACCATTGAACCTTAAAAATTAAACTACAAATACCCATACTTAAAGGCGAGAGGAAACGTTCAACTACTTTTAGCTAGTTCTTTGATGTTAATGTTAACGTTAACGCCAAGTGTATTTATATACGCTAAATGAATTAAAAAAGGGGTTAAGAACTTAAGGATGTAGAACATAATCGGGTCAATAATAGTCCAGACTACAGTTATCTTCAATAATGATAATTATTCGTCTGGGCCGAATTCGAATTTAACCTTACCAGCATTTTAACGATTAATTTTATCAACGTTAGTGCTTTCTCTTTATCATACAACATATTACGAATAGCACTTTATTAAATGCCTTACTGCTTCTATATCTAGCATAATACCCTAAAACGTGTCGTTAGCATAACGATCGCAAAGATAACAGGAGTATAAGGGGTTGGTGTATTGATTAAGGTAAAGGTAAGGGGTTTTACCACTTAAACGGTATAAAAAGATATAATCGGTTAATTACTAGGCCATACTAAAAGTTGTATCTTTGAATCCTTTACTTTTCTCAGTAATATCGACGTCGTCAATAACCTCTTTACCCTTAACATCTACGATATAGTCTAAGTAATCCTGCCCGAAAGTAATAAGACACTCAATATAGTATATTAACTATTTGTTATTACGTTCGGTAAGAGGGTAGCGAATCAACTAAAAGCCGGACTTACCTCAGATCCAATATTTTTTTAAAATTATCATGATGATAATTCTTATAACTAGGAAATACGTTTGAATATCTCCTTTATGAGAACTAACATGGTTAGAACTTCTAATTTAAATCCGTTAGACTAGATTTTAAAATTTAAAAGCGTTTATAGCCTTATTTGCGATCGACGTAGTTTACCATATCGCGGTTTTCTTCATTTACATAGCAAAAGTTATAAACTTAGGAGTATATACCAAGCTAGTTTAAAATACGCGTTATCACGGTTATGAGTAAGGAGCGTAACTAGCTAAAAAAGCCTTCGCAGGTAGTATTTGGACGTTATAGAGCGTATTTGATCTTGTTAACGCTCGTAACTATTACTTATACCTACTTACGAAGTGTAACTTCGTTAGCCTAAGCCATTCGAATTGCTTATTAACAAAATATAAGCTTTTTAAACATCTAATTTAGTACATTTATTAATGTGTCCTCCTCTTTACTCTTTGCTATTATCATAGTCCACCTTGTGGTTATCTAATCCGTATGATATTGAACAAAGTGGATATCGTATTCGAAATAACTGTTTATGCCATTGTAAATCTCGTGAAAGGTAGTTTCTTGCGCTAGAAAGGTTAGCTAATAGTCTTTTACATACTCTATAAGGATTTCATAAAATAGTAGATTAAAATTAAAAAGGGAAACTTTTATTTATTTATAAATATTTAAAAATAGTATTATGTTCGTATTAAAAATGATTATTAGTCTTTCCGTCGTACTTTTTTACATTACTCCAGACTTTGGCGAAATCCTTAAGAAGTTTATAATCAATTCTAACTATTTTGACAAGCTTTAGGTGAAAGTAGCGATAGTTGTTTCTGTTTTTATTGGTATTTCCTTATAGTTTAGGACTAAAAGCCTTCAAGCCACAGTAATAATAGTAATTCCCAGTCGCCTTATTCGAGGGGTAAAGTCTTATAGTAAGACTTATAATAGTATCTCGTGTATAAGTATACCTACCGTAAAAAGGGTTTTAAAAGCTTGGCGATTTAGGTTAAAATGTTGAAAGGCAATGGAAATTCGACCGTAAAGGATGTTTTAAAGTAATTAATGGTTTTAATTAATTAACTGGTAAAAGGAGTTAATGTTAATACCTCTTACCGCATTAGTAGCTGTTATTTTACATGCTCTTCCACTGCTAAATACGTACTTCTCGCTATTATATAAAAGTATTGGGTTACTGAATAAATTAACAAGTTCCTCATTGTTTATATAGATAAAGACTCAACTTTACTAGAGGTAAAGGAAAGGTCCCCTAAAACGCATATAATGGTGTTAAATTTCTTTGACGCTTTTATCTTTCCCTTAAGGATTTTAAAGATTAAGATTTTAAGGGGGTTCTTTTTGTTAAGTTAATTGTTCTTTTAAAAAATAGTCAATCTTAGTAGGGTTTTATCTGGGATATAAATACTACGCCGAGTAACTTCTTTAATTAGCTTATCCTTAATCTTAAGTTAGATTATCTTTTATATTTTAAAACTCTATTGATTAAAAAACTTACGGAAATCTTAAAAAGCGCGGGCACCATGGTTGTAGTTGTTACTGAGGTCCGTGTCGAGATATACTATTCATCGTAATTATTCAGATAATCCTTAGTAGAGGTCTCGTTAACATCCGTAATCTAGAGTTATTCGTTGCAGTGGTTAGTGAAAATAATTTCGAAGGCTTCAACTACCTTTAGATATTCTTAATTCGGTGTCATTTTAAAGTTCTGGATTATATAGGACTTTGTAACGTAACTTGGAGTTATCTTGGCGATTTAGGAGCGTAGGGACTTGGTATTTTAGCGTAAAATCGCGTGGAAACTTGGCTACTTAGCGTTGGATCACGCGACGTATTTTTTTTTAGCGTGATTTAGCAATTCTTTTCGCGTTAAACAACGATCTTAAAATTAAATTAACGCCAGTAGAGAGACACGGGTTAAGTAAGGAAAAAAGGTTTGGTGTAAAGGGTAGTGTCAAAGGTTATTTATTGTTAATAAAGATCGAAGGTTGAAAGTTATATTCCGTGAGACTTATTTGTCTTTATGATAGTAACACCCACAATAGTACTAACTTTGATGTTTACCAGCATGTCATTCAATAATCTTGGAGATTAATATTAACGCTTTTTAAAAAGGATCCTTGGTAAAATTTTCTTATCATTTTTGAAAGCGATATCATCGCTACCTTTAAGCTGCCGTAAAAACCGATGCAACCTAAAAGTCCTTTATATTTAATACCGTAAAAACCGACGTAACAGTAGAGACCCTTCGTACGAATATTTCCTCTTCCTTAGTCCTTCACAAAGCGTAACCGGAAAGTAGATTCTTCTTCTACTTGGTTTATTTGTACTTAATCTAATAATCATTGATCAGTATTGATAAGGCTTTAGACGTTACAACATTATCGATTCGATTGGTCGAAGTAACAGTAGTATTGCATATTCAAGTGGTGAATGTATTGTTTTAGGTTTGGCAGACCGCTAGCCAGTCTGCACAGTAATTTTTATGGTCAATTGCTTGGCCCGTAGCCAAGTGTGAAGTATAAACACACTGTACTGGACTTGCAGCCAATACTGGAGGCCCACAAACAATACACTCAACTTGCAGTCAGTATAGTCAACTTTACTGTAAGTAAATTAACTTACTACACTGCAATTACTACTATTCCAACACTTCTAGTAATTGCTTTTTTGTTATTCTATAATCTATACTCGTTAATAATTACTATAAGAATCCTATCTATAACGAGAAATTAGTATCGTTAATGAAGTAGTTGTTTGTGAAGATTATTAATTTAGTTTTTGACAGATTAATGAACATTATATGAATCCTCTAATTCCAGTCCTTCATCCATTACTTCAATCGTTCATTTCACTATTTTTAATCCCTATTAGTCGTATTTTAAGTTTGTATCGTAGCTAATAAATCATACTATATCGTCGATTAGTATAAGCTCACCATGTAGTTATTACGAGTGAGTTATTCAAAATATTTCTCAGTCTTTTTTCCGTCAGTCTTATGAATTTTAGCTAGATTATTGTTTTAACCCTTTGAAAGTAAATAAAGGCATTTCACATTAGAATCTTTGATACTATATGTATAGATTAATAATTGGTTGAAATTTAAATATATATTTTGAATTAATGTCATAATTGAATCATAGTTTTGAAACTTTAAGTATTTAATCGCACATTGTTTCACTATTACAATATTAATAATTCTAACGAGAAAGGTGTTGTTAATTTGTATATATTCTATACCAAAAGATTTATCCGCTTTTCTGATTCACATATATAAGTTATAAGTTAAATATTGGTAATGGTTTTACGTTAACGCATGAAAAAGATAGTATAGTATTTAAGTATAGTATTAAAAGATTATTATACAAGATGGAAAAGAAACATTTGGAAAGTGCACGCCTCATATGAGAGCTTATAAGCTCTCACTTGGGGGTGGGATACTATACTATATACTCCGTGAACATGTTTATTAAAGCTTAATACACTCCCATACAATCTTTAACATACTTCTCCACTCTTGCTAGCTCTAGTAATATTTAGTAATATCTTTACTAGCAATATTCATTTTATTGAAAAAGCTCCATATTTATAACTCAATAATCACAATATAGTTGTCCAAGCTTTCAATTGGTTATTTGATAATAACAATAATGTTAATCAAAATTTCTTTGAATGGGTAATCGGTTATTTAGTAGTAACGGTAATATACACTGTAATTTGTTTTGAAAGGTTAATGAATTTCATGGAGACTATATTAATGATATTGCGTATTATAAAGTCTATATAAAATAATTTATTACTAATCGTCCAAGCCAAACTTCTTTCCTCCCTTCTTTAACGACGTGTTACCGATTGTTAGATTAACTCCTAACAAGATGCGCGACGTTTTCATATTAATTCATTATTTGCATGACGCTCTTATATTTCCGCTAAAAATTCTAATCATATTATATAACATACGTTACGAAACCCGCCATAAAAGGCGCTGTTTAACGCGGTAAGGCTAACGTATTACAAAAGTTACAGCCGCCGCTCACGCCTCGAACAGCTGCTCCCCCACCAACAGCCCCTCCCCTTTCCGTTTTATCACCCCCGCCGCCGCGACTACACACTTCAGCTTTATTACTCACCTTTCATCCCCTACAAAGCCGTAATAATAACAGTAACAACAAGAGAAACGAGAGCCTGAAGTCATAAGCTTTACCCTCTCATTACAAGTTTAAACCCCTTTTTTTCTTACAACACTTTTTAAATATCATAAACTCAATATTAACTAGTTATAACATAGTCTCACAGGCTAGTTCCTGGGATAGTGATCACCAGGGATCTATCCATACCGGTTTTCATGATCCTACGATACTTTGGAGCTATTTAAGGGTATATTTTTATACCTGTTACATAATTGGGCCCCCCCTCTTTTATAATACGTAATAACTTCTTAGTAGCAGTTATCGCTTCTTATTTTTTCGAGGATTATAAAAATTATCCTACCGTCTTAAAATAAAGCTTTAGTTTGATCTCTTTACATATAATGCTTGATATTTCTTCCCAACTATATTTTAACTGTTTATAAGTAGTAATAACTTAAAGTTATATTTTGTGACCTTTCAAACTTAGACCCCTAAACCTTAGAATAATTCTTCAACGAACGTATTAGTGACCAGTTCAAAAGCATATTGATAACGTAAACCGACTATTTTACTACCTAAAACGAATAATTTACTGAAACTTTAGATATAAAACTTGTCGAGTGAAATCAATTCGCTTACAAATACGTTTTACGTATGAAATAACGTGATACCTATATATAAGCAACATCAATGAATATAATCCGGTAACTTAGAATTACTAATAACACGCCTAACTTTTCGAAACAACTACTCCCATAAAAGGGTTCCGCTTTTAAGTTACTTACAAATAATGTAACTACTGTACCGCTCCACACCAGAAACCGCGCCGACAATAAAAATTATACGAACTCCTCCGAATTCAACTACAACATTAACAAAGTTTCCAACAACATAGAACATTAACAAATTAAACATAAAACCCTCGACTAACCGGTGAAATCTTCACATGTTAAATTACATGTTTTACTATTATAGGTTATAATATCACGTAAATTATATGATCATTTGCAATTTATCGGAATAAAAAGTAATCTTTCTATATCATTTTCGCAATAACGACAGCGTTAATAAAAACTCTTACCTTTTTCTAACAATATTTCATCCGTATTATTATGACTCAAACGTAGTAAAAACCGTTATCGCCCAACTTACGTTTAAAACAAAGGTTTCGCAACCAGTTTTACGTCTTTTTTCAATTTTCGAAAACCTTACTCATGAAAGCTAACGGTATGGCCTATAAATTCGCTATTGAATTAGCTATTTTAAAATTATTATAAACAATATACTTACTAACGCGTTACTTCCCTTGAACATACCCACGAGTTATCACGAATAAATCGCCTGTATCCAGCTTATTAATAAACAACTTTGAAACCTTCTCATTTTATACGATAACACTATTTGCGTTATCAATATTGATATTGACGGTATTACGCGAGACGAAAATATTAATAACGATGTGATTACTCATGATAATTAGGGGGAAATATTATAACCAGCGTAAATACATATTAAAACAGTGATAAACAAGGCGTTACCTAAATTAACCATATGGAACTATTACCTTACAAAAACCTTAACTTATAACTAAAATACGACACAAATAATTGCGATATTCGTACCTACTTATTAGATTTCGCAAAACGCCCGAGCAGTTGTAATACTAAGGCTAATATAGACATTTACCTTACTTTCACCGACTACTTTATCGACCTTAAAAAGTTCAAAACGTAACTTCTATATATAGTCAAGTATATAAGTTAAAAAAAACTTTAATTCGACTTGGATACTTACTGCCAACTTTTGAACAACTCACCGTCTATAATAAATTGACTTTGTGATTCCATACAATTTATGAAAGGTTTGATTAATATATTGAATAAATGTTCAAAATAAATAGACGAGTGATTTACCCTTTGATTAAAATTATTATATATTTTCTCCACTTTAACGACTCAACAAATCGATCTATTTCATATATAAAACCAACCTACCTCCTTTTTTTTATATGAATTATTCATATTTGAATTTTGATGACTACCGGTATTAAATTGGAGCTTTTATCGCTTCTTATTGATAAAATAACGTATTTTAGGTAAACTTCAAATAAAGTTTGAAGGGGTAATTTACGTCCCTTCAAAATATATGTTGTTTTTAAAATGAATAGGTGAATATTGCATATGTGAACGGGGTTTTAGGCCAGTATAAAAGAATCTTAAAGGTATCGATACCACTCCCTTCCATATTATACTTCGAAAGACTTGGAGAAATCAAGCGGTTATTACGTAATTCGCTGTTATATACCTTAAATATATCAATAAAACATTAACCCCAAAATCACCCGTTTCTGTCAATAATGAACTCTCCGATACTTTTAAAAATTTCGCGTTTTAATTCGATAAAATCCTAGAAGAAAAATATTCTTGCCACCACTCCAAAACCGATGACGAAATTATAATTTAAAAGAATAATCAGGGCTGACCGTTGGAAGTCCTTTAAGATTCGTTATACAACATGTTACGGGAAAAGCTTTTAGTATTACGAAAAACGTTAACCAATTCGCTAAAAAAAGGTTATATTCGTACGAATAGTTTTTCAACAACTACGCCCATACTCTTCACTCAAAAATACGGTGGCGGCTTATGGTTTTGGGTCGATTACCGAAAACTAAATACTATTACGAAAACAGACCGCTATTTCTTTCCCCTCATTGAAAAAAGTTCGTGAATATTTTACAAATAAAATAATTTACTACATTTCAATTGATGGTAGCTTTCCATAAGCTACGTATTAAAAAAGGAGACGAATGGAAAATTTCGATACGTATATATTTCAGACTTTTGAAATTACCCGTTACAACTTGCGATCTGGGTAATACACCGGTTACTTTCTAATAATATATTGATAATTTGTTAGGTTTATCTCTCAATATGTTTTATTATTAGAATAGTAGTATTTGCAGTGTAGTAGATCAACTTTACTTACACTAAAATTAACTATACTGACTGCAAGTTGAGTGTATTATTTTGTGTGTATCTACTGAATTTTACCTAATATCAAGTGCGGTATGACCCCACTTTATATTAGGGTACGGACCAAGCAATTCGCCATAAAAAGTACTGTGCAAACCGGCTAGCGGTCTATCAAACCTAAAATAATACATTCACCACATTACTATTGTAATACTACTGTTACTTCGACCAATCGAATCGATAACTTTGTAACGTCTAAAGCCCTACCAATACTACTTGGTGCTCATTGAATTAAGTACATATTGGCTAAATAGAAGAAAAAGTTACTTTTTGGTTATGTTTTACGTTAATAAATGCGGTTAGGGTAAAGTAAAGATTTTTGCGAAAGGCCCCTACGAATTGTGTCGGTTTTCATGATAGTAAGTAGAGAAGACTTTTAATTTGCGTCGATTTTCACGACAGTTTTAAGGTAAAGACGGTATCGTTATCGTAAATACTAAGAAATATTTACTGAAGATCTTTTTCAAAAACATTAAGATTGATTATCAAAAGTCTTAAAGTTTGGAAAGTAATAAAACGGCTAAGTTCATATTATTACGGGTGTTACTACTGTAGAAAAAACGACTATTTTCCCACATTAAATAACCTATAATAACAAAAGATTTTAGATTTTGCCTTTTACACTAAACCTTTTCTCCTGCTTTACTTTTTTCACTTCTTACGTTAATTAAATCGTTGAGTTCGCTTCTTTCAGTGAAAAAATCAGGAATCGTTAAGTCGAATTAAGAAAGCTACACCGCGCGACCGAATGTCAAGTTGTCAAGTTCCCACGCGACTTTAAACTAAAAACATCAAGTCCCTACCTTTCGAAATCTCCAAGTTTACTTTATATCACGTTATCAAGTCCTATATAAGCGCAAAAGTTAGAATAGATAACGTTAGTATTCACCTTAGAGCTATTACCGACCCCGCTAGAAAAGAAGCAATCAAAGCTTTTGGAAACCTTTTCGTTAAGCATTACAACCACTATTTTTAGAGACACGACATTAATAAAGACTTAACCAAATAGTATCTAACCAACTTCGTCAATTATTACATCTTTAAATATAACGGCGGCAAAAACCCTTACCGTACTTTTCGTAAGTATTGTAAGTTTTTTAATGACTGGACAATTCATATATAAAAGGTAATATAAAAAACCTTTAAGTTTGTACTAAAGGTTAAATTATGACTCCAACAAATTTTCGTGTCAACAGAAAGCTTGACCAAGTTGCTAAAACCCCTCTTTGAGTTAGCTTAGTTTAAAAAATACCTTTAAGACTTACAGCTTAAAGAAAAGTGTGTTAAGGAACCTAAATGACCTTACATGCGATCCCGGGAACCTCCTCTTTACCCTTAGATAAGTTAAACCCTTTTACGCATTAATAATAAGGAATCTATCAATTTGTTCAGCAGCCTAATACCCCCACGCAACAATACGAAGTACGCATTTAACGACAGCAAGGTACGTGAAACAACGGCTGCCAATACCGCTAGAGGAATTGACGTCGGCTCTTTACACTAGTAAATTAAGTAATGACGTCAGGCTCCCCAAAATCTTAAGGTTCCTTTTACCCTCTAACACTTTAATCAGAATTTTTAAGCCCTCTAAAAGCCTTTTTACAACATGTTTACCTATACGCTTAAATTTATTATAGGTTTTACCAAAAGACTTTACCCTTCGGGTTAGGCGACTGGTAAGTACCCATAACACCGTGCTTCTACGACTTCAAAACTTAAACTACCAAGAAACACTACCAATGAAAACTGGAATAACTATCTCGATTTACCTTTAAAATTTCTTGAAATGGTTACTATTAACTACAAACTTTTCACCAACTTCGCCAAAATCTAGAACGACGTAAAAAAAATATAACGAAGAACCTTAAAACATTTACAACCTAAAGATTATGCCTTTTTAAAATATTTGTAAATAAATAAAGGTTCTCCCTTTTGGTTTTTACTTACTATTTCCCGAAATCCTTATAAGGCATGCCAAAGACTACTACCTAAATTTCCTAAACCGAATACCTACCTTTCGTAAAGTTTACAATTATATAAAAAGTTACTTCAAATATAACATCTAATTTACCTAATACTATACAAACTAATCTACTATACAGTAAACCACGATAATAATGTAAAAGAAAAGAAAGGAAACACCAATAAAGGTATTTAATCAAATACTTAACAAATTAATATTATGTTAATAAACTAATAGAAAAAGCCTACGTTAGCAAAGCTATACTTCGCGAGTAGGTAAGGGCAGTTGTTACGGGCGTTAAAGAGTTTAAATACGCCTTACAACGTCTTAATATCACCTACGAAAGCTTTTTTAGCTAGTTGTGTTCCTCGTTTACAATTTCAATAACGCGTATACTAAAATCGCTTAATATGTACCCCTAAGCCGGCAACTTCACTGATATAAATAAGAAAAACCTTTCGATATTTAATTACATCGACTGCAAATACAGCTACAGGCGCCCTTAATGTCTCAGACTTGGCCTACCGGCTATAAACTAAACGTAATGACCATACTAACTCTAACAAGGTTAAAATTTAAATGGACCCGCTAACCGAAAATATTATCGTCGCAATAGTAACCAAAAATGTTGGATTTACAGCAAGTTTAACGTGAAATTAACTGGTTACCCCTTGGATAAACCCAACAATAAAAAGGTAATAAACTATATCCAATATCTTATCACTTTTATATAGGATTGTTAAAATTGAATTACAGACTTTGAAGGCGACGAGCCAATCAACAACAATAATACCCCTAAGTAAATCAAATAATATAAAGATACTGCTTCCTGTGCGAGCCAGTAATTAGTAAACAATGTCTTTTTATACTGTTTGGATAGTAAAAACCTTCATATTTACCCGAATCAAACCTATAACACATGACATACCTTTAACCTTTACAATCGTTACGTAAACCATACTATCGATAAGGTCTCAATCCTTAGTATTCACGTGAAATAAGGTCTTCAGAAGAGTAATCGTTAGATTGGTAGTTGTATAAAAAGATGATAATACGAAGGAGCATCTAGAGGTGCATACCATAGGTGAGGGTTTATAAGTCCTCACCCAGAGCGTACTACTCTAGACCGCTCCACGTATTGCCGTTTGATCTGGTACAGCTATTCCAGACCGATCCATGTATTTTCGTTCGGTCTGGAATAGCCATTCCAAACCGATCCATACATGGAGCACTTTGCGTCTTGCAATAGTGCAGCCTGCAGTGTGACATGTTATCGTGCACTCTGTAGGAGTACACCCGGCAATACAATGCACTGCTACTTGCTCTATGTATACTATTTATGAGGGTATGTAGTAATATCTACACATACGTTTTAAGGTATTATATCAGATATAAGGGCAATAATGTAATTAATAGAAAGCTATTCGTAGTACGTGACATTACGTAGGGAAATCATTACGGCTACAAAAATTGATTGTTACGATACTAGTGAGGCTAAAATTGGCTTCAAACTAAGCAAATAATGATCTTTATTAAGGATAATGATATTTAAACTATTATTGGGTCGATTACGTTCTACATCCTTCAGTCTTATACTCTTTTCCTTCTTTATCTCAAGAGCATAAAAACCTCTAGCGTTAATATTAATATTAAAGTCAACAAATTGGTTAAAACAGGCTAAAGGTTTCCCCTTTCTTTCAAGTAAATGCACTTATAGTTTTATCTTCAAGTCCCTAAAATAATGTCGTTCAACCTAATAAAGCCGGAAATATATTAATTATTCCGGCGCTTAAGCCACCCAACCATTAACAGGTTATGCAAAGTTTCAAAGTCTGTAGCACATGAAAATGTGGAATAATTTGCCTTCAAAGCTATTGAATAACGTTCCTACCACTACTAAACGAATACCTGAGCCTCCAGAAAATTCAAATTTACACTAAAAACGATAAAGACTCTAATTATGAGGTCATTATTAATGTGTTTTATTTAGATAATAAGCCTATTTATCACGTCGTTAACTCCGTAACTTTTTTTCATGACGTTAATTTTTTCAATCCCATTCGATAAAGTATATGGAGAAAGTGTTAAGGATATTATATATTAAAACGTATTGAGGTTTATCTCACGTCGTTATCTACGATACAAACACTAACTTTACAGCGGTGAAGTTTTAGGAAAATACTAAAATAATAAGTATTTAGTATAATCATGTGCCTATAAAGACCTATTAGAATATTAGGAAGGTTAAAAGGGCATACTCCCTACTTCGTCGAACGTATAATATCCTTATAGTGAAAATTAAAAGCTTTGCGGATCTGGAGACACGCCTTTAAATAGCGGTGAAGAGTCTGAATAATAATGTGGGCCCTAAAGGCTTAGTGACAACACTACTGACCTTTAAAACGTACCTACGCCTAACAAGTAAATCTTCGCCATTATTAAATACCTAAAATCGAGTTATAGCCTACAAAAAAACTCTAAAAGAACTACAGAAGGAATTGGCACGCCGCCAGGTCAACGATGCCCTTAACACCAAAAACAACCCTTTAATAATCGATGTACTTGCTTTGCCATTACAAATTAAAGTTCTCGTATAGCGTAAGCTAGGCAAATAGGAGGGACTATATAAAACCTTAAGTATCACCAACTTTAAAGTCGTTATTAAAACTGTTAACGTCTTATGGCTTTTCGTATCTCCTAGGTTAATACCTATATTAGGGTTACTAACGATAAAAATCCATAATCCAAGCGACCGAATTAATATAAACCTCCTTTACCCCTTATGAACAAGCCGATAAAACGCTGTCAACACGAATGACCCCGGAAAAAAAGGAGCATTAAGAAGAAAGAATACATACCGAGATGTATAGACAATACTATCAGGAAAAATACAAAAGAAAATGATAACAAGGACTTAGCATTAAAGCTTCAAATATAAGGTATTATTAAAACTTTCGGCAACCCTTTTAAAGAAAGTGACAAAGTTGAGATTAACGGCTAATTAACTCAAAAAGTCGTGTAATTTATACCGAAGGTCGATTATAACCTTTAAAAGACAAACGTTGCAATCTTTAAGTCGAGGATCATTTACAAAGTTCAAGGTAAAATTACGGAAGGGCTGTACGAAAAGTCACGCCTAATCTTTTTAATATACGGAGATAAAAGTAAAGCTTGAATCCTTATAGAGTCGCTGACTATTTAAAATATTAGCTAAAGGTTGGTAATCGCTTTAATTACAAGTTTACTAATTAATATTAAAGGCAAGTTTACCCTTAATATATGAAGTATAACCTAAAACTACATGTAATTAATAACCAACCTATAGGGAATCTTGTTATTGGAATTGATATAGGGATTATGGCTTATTTACCTTTTGAAACGGTAATACGATATATTAAGCCTTTTTATGGATTGTCTAAAGTATACATACACTGGTTTTTAACCTATAAATCACACTTTAAATTACGGAGAAGTATAGAATCCTTGGTATACAACCCGTGTTTGTTAATAAAGTGAAAAGGGAACTTTGGCCTGATATGTATACAAACTAATAATACCCTTTTTTTCGGAATGGCTAGCTTTGTGATATCGGAACAGAAAGTAATTAAAGACTCCAAAATCTAAAATTTCAAACTGGTAACAAGATTAGCGAAGGGTAACTAACTTAACTTCAATGTATTATTAATCCGCATACTTAGTATTAATACTAGCCTTAGTTTTCTCCAAAAGAACCAGGACACTGATTTGATTATAATTAATAAAATTAACGTAGCTAGAGCTCAACGGTATCTGAAATAACGTGTCCGTAGTAATTATATTGTTACCTTATATTAAGTGGAGGCCTTTTAGAACCTTTCAATCGCGGCGCCAATGTAAGATGTAATAAGTAACAACTTTAACCGGCTAAATCAAAGCATTAAATAACAGATATAAAATTGGAACCGAAAAATCAATATGGTCTTAATCAGCTCGTCAAGGGCCAAGTTAATGATCTTTACAAATAGGTCTTTTATAAATAATACTGACTTATCTTTAAAAGTTGACTTCCTAATAACCCTAGTTAATAAAGATAAACGTAAAACATAATTTAGTATTATTAGTAGCCTTATTTACTAAACTTCTATTAAATAAAAGAGAATTACACGAAATATGCTAACTTGGAAACATTGATGGAGTAATTGCAGGCTTTAATATAGGAATGGTATTATATAAAACCCTTAAGATCATTATAAGGCAACTTAAAAAAATTCAAATTCCGGTGGTAATTTATACCAACTCGAAGAGCCGGTTCCAATACTATTTAAAACTCGAAACCACTAGTAAAAAACGCCTGATAATGAACGTAATAATATTCCGCGAAGCCTATAAAAGGAAGGAGATTAAAGAGTTCCGATAAATTAACGGATAAGATAATTATACTAATGCCATAACGAAAATATAGCTAAATAAGGCCTTTAAAATGTTTATGGTCAGTAATAGGCTAATTATACGTATCGAAATCTATATTAATAGACCGTCAGGAAAGCTCAATCTGCGTTATGGCAGTTTAGAGATATGTTAATCAATTAAAATTACTACGAGTTGATTAATGATATTAACTTATTTCATTGATAGGGTTAAAGTAAACGATTACATAAGTTTATAGCGAAAGAAAGTTTTGCAAAAATTGATGAAGTCGGACCTCGGAGCCGTAGGGAAACTAACGGTATTTGGGGTTAATTTGCATACAAATAGGAACATTTCAATTCGAAGGTTAATTGAAATTAAAAAAGATCTGGCTAGTTAACGAGGTCGCAGTTCAACGTTTACCGGAAAAGATTAGTCAACCACACTAACGTACGCGTAGAAACTAAAAAGCAGATAATATTGAAATAGTAGTATTGATAATGCAGTAGGTCAACTTTATTTACAATAAAGTTGACTATACTGACTACAAGTTGAGTATATTGTTTTGTATAGGCTTATTGTATTTTACTGTAGGTCAAGTGCAGTACGGCCTCACTTCACATAAGGGCACAGGCCAAGCAATTAGCTATAAAAATTACTGTCTAGACAAGCTAGCGGTCTGCCAAACCTGAAACAATACATCTACCACCTGACTACTGCAATATTACTGTTACTTTGACAAATCAAATCGATAACGTTGCAACGTCTGAAGCCCTACCAACAGTACTGCATATTTTAGTAAAAAAAAGATCTCAATCAGTTAGTTAAGTTACGTAAATAAGGAATTATGGAAACCTCTGGTTAACCCTTTAAAGAAAACAACAGGGTTGATATTAATTGAATCAAAGAAAGATAACCTAAATCTGGTAGTTAAGTTACGTATATAAGGAAGTATGAAAACCCCTAGTAAACCCTAAAAGAAAAACGACGAAATTGAGATTAATTAACTTCTTATATAGGAAGTTATTTAAATTTTATCCAAACGTGACATCGAGATCGAAGATACTAACGTTACATTATTCAAGTTAAAACATTACTTTTTAAGGTCAAAAATATATGATGAAAAAGCTATAAAAAACTTCGAAAGTAATCATTATAAAATATAATGATAAAGATAAACACTAAATCCTTATATAATCGCTAATAATTTAAAAAATGGTTAACTCTTAGTAGTTATTTTAGAAATTAGTTTCGTAATGAATATTACTGGTAAATTCACTCTTATTAGCCGTAGTATTGTTTCAACGTATATGTAATTTTCTAATAGTTTACAAAAAGTTGTTTTGTTAAATTTTACTTTGAAATTCCGTCGTAAATACACATTAGGACTAATTATACTATAAGTTAAACCATTATATGGACTGGCTAATGCATATATATATTAGTTTTCAACCTATTCGTCGTATTTTGAATTCAAAAAAGACATAACATCTTCATCGTAAAACATATATCTATTGATTACATATACAAATCAATATTTCGGTATAGTGGGTACATATATTGAATATATATTTTTCGTGTAAACCTTTACTTTCTTCAAAGTAAAATTACATGCGAGTATGGATTCAACGTTCTGAAAATGTAAGTTGATTGTAACATTAGTTGAAGGCAATCACCCAAATTTTAACTAATCTTTAATCTGTATTGATGGTTTTAATAATATTAATACTAATTACAATAGATTCCTCCAAAAGTGGTAAGAAACAAACTCGATTCAAACCGATAGAAATAACTTTGTTAAGGCCCAACAATATTTGAAGTAGCATGCGTATAGCAGCTATATAATAACCCGATATTATATGAAATCAGTATACAAATTATCGGTTATATCATAAATTTTAAACTGAACTAATAAGGATTATAATTGTTGAAATGAACGGTTGGAGTGGTAAATAATTAGTTGAAATCAAGGAATTAATATAATTTCTATGAACTTGTGGAAAGCTCAACTAATAATATGAAGGAAAAGCTAGCTCATAAAAAACATCAAATTATCGTTTCAAATTGGATTCCTTATATTAATTGTGAACTAAAATGAATCATAAGGTAATTAACTTACCATTATGAGAAACATAATTTGTTAGATTTCTATCAAAGCCCAAATATTTATACGCAATGTAACTACTTTCGAAAGTTACAATACAATAATCGGTTTCTATATGAGTATTTCTATATATATAACTATTAATATTATAACTAAATAATTTAACATCCTATTAATCACATTCGTTATCTATACCAATTTACGAGACCTATTAAAATACTTATCCCAATTAGGATTAACTAAAGAAAAACGCCTAATGATTTACTTAATAAATCTCCGCCAAACGTATAAAAACAAAAAAGTTAAAAAAAGTCGATGGATCGATACCAAAGATAACTCAGCTAATGTTCTAGGAAAATTTATACTGTAGATATTACCATATATCCCTATAGTTAGTAAGCGGCTACGCTGTGGAGTGCACCTTTGCAGAGTGCATAGTAGCGTACCATTCTACAAGGTGTATTCCTATAGAGTGTTTGATAGCGTGCCACTGCCTAGAAGTGGCATTTGTAAAGTGTATGATAGCGTACCACTACCTAAAAGTGGCATCTTCAGAGTATATAATAATGTGACACTACCTATAAGTGGTATTTGTAAAGTGTACGATAAAATGCCACTACCCAAAAGGGAGATTAGTCGAGTGTATAGTAAAGTGCTATTACTTGGGTAAAAGGTTTTAACCTCTTATTTGTGGCGTGCACACTCCGAATACTTCTTTTCTCATCATCTTATCTTTAGTACTTCAATACCAATCTTCTTAATTAATTTTTTATTGCATTACCATAGACAATCTTTACCGATACTGATTAAGAACCGACTAGGTCGACTAAAAATAGCTTAGAAAAAAAGAGAAAAACCTAAGTTGGATACTTACAATAGGGTACTGTAACGGTCCCAATTTTTTGTAATTTAATATTATAATTTATAAAAACCATACCGAAGAGTATAACTACGCGAGAGCGCCTTTTGAACTCACAATGTAAGAAGATTGTAAGATCTGAAGTAACTTTAAAATGAATAAGTTTAATACGATATCAATAACTAGTTGGTAACTTATTTAGTAAAATCTCTGTTACGTTATCCGTTAACTTGCTTTAACGCTTTAAACGTACCTGGTCACTTTTTGAAACGTATCTTATTAAGTATTAAACTATGTAAACTAAAGCCACCAAGTTTCGGAACCCTTTGTTAAGATATATCCGTTTTCAATACAATATCCAGACCGTGTATACACTTAGAAAACGGTTAAAACACAACAATTACACCTCTTAAAAATATAAAAACGGCCAAGACACAATACCCACACCGTTCGTAAACAACAAAAGCGGCTACAACACGACATCCGAACCGCTTACTAAACGCGAACCAAGCCTTATAAACCGCCCCAAATCGCACATATACACACTCTCTACACTTCCCCCCCCCCCCCGTTTTATTACTCTGTTCGCCTTCCCTCATTTACCCTACACCGCTTATTTGAGTTTATTACTTACGAAATTTAAGTTTACTCGCCGCTTGGCTAGTATAACACTTATAAAGCACTAAATAAACTAATTTGAGACGTCTAACTAGCTTATATTTATGCTTCATTTACGAGTTATTTGGATTTTACTTATACTCGTAAGCTCTAAAAGCCTTACTTTGAACGCTTTGGTACGATTTATTTGCTTTTATTTAGACCAAACCCCTTCAATCATTGCATTTCAAACGTACACAAATCTTATCTACTATGTAAAACCAATTTTTGCACCTCTCTTTCATTTCTAGTACTAGCACAATTCAACTTCCAAATCGTTTCAATACAATTCACACTAGTTTTATTAGGTTCCCTTATCAACACCCTTAAATGAAGCTAACGAATATATGGACCATTTGTTTAAAAACTCATTATTTCGCCAAAATATCCTTAAACACTTGGACCTAAACTTACAGGATAGTAAAATTAAATCTCTAGTGGAGAAATTTCACTCTTATACAACAGATACATATGTTATAAACATAATTTTGAACTATTATAACGGATATATTTAAGGATTCGATTTATTGGATAATTCTAGGGAAAACTCTACAAATTGTGCGCCAAAGATATGGCGTATAGTAAACGGTACAATTTTAAGAATTTTACGCAAACAATTACGAAGCAAAGGTATTAATACAACTGGTGGCAATAATAGCCGTATCGCGAAAATATTATCTGAAAATGCCCAACTTATTTAAATGCCAAAAGGAACCGACGATAAAGTAATAGACTTAAAATTCGTTTAGGTATATTAGTTGGAAAAACGCTAAAACAGGCCTTTCAAAATGGCCGATAAAAACGGAGAAAAAACTGTAAATATAAGAAATGAATAGTTTAACAGGGCTGAATGTACGTCGAGAAGTTTAAGCGGGTCAGGAAGAATTGAAGGAAAAGGAGGGAGGGCTATAGAGATTATTCTCCATACTAGTCGGACATGGATCCTCTTTGGAACGCACTTTTGACCAGAAATAGGGATAAAACCACTTTCCGAATACGGTAAGTAACCCTCCTTACCAAAATGAAATCTTTTTGAATAAAGAAAACGGTTGTCTCGATAAAAATTTAAGCGGCGTAAAACAATAATACAAATTATACAGATTAATACCTATCAATTACGACACTTACTGTAATTTCTCACCGTATTATTTTTTTAACTGACAAGATTGATTCGACAAAACTTACTAATTTCGCTAGATTATGGGATGAATAAGAAAGCTATAGTGGTGAATAATATAACTTACTCGACAATAAGATATATATAATAGTAAGTATATATAAAAAACGAGAAATTGAACCTTTATAATGTTACGTTAATTTATTCGATATATTATTTACGTAAATCGAAAAGTATTATATATATTACTTTATACAGATAGAAATATTTGCGGAATACTATAACTTCCTGAAACTACAATTCGATATGGAAATTGATTACGAGTTTTACGATAAAAACTGGATTCATATTACCTAGAAATCCGTAAAAAATTATCGTAAAAACGTCAATAAAAGCCCATGAAAGTGTTGACTATCTTATTTGCAAAGTTTAGAATGTGTTATGATATTTTTGAACCGGAATATAAGGGTAATGAATTGTTCATTTAAATAGTAACAAAAGTATATCGCGGAAATCAAAACTTCAACCTTATACTATGTAAGTTAGAAAATAATTTAAAGAATTTTTATATAATCTTTGAAATATCGCTTAAAACTTGTATACACCTATAGGCGAGTTTCGAATTAAGATTTATAGCCGACAAAACCAAAAACGAGGGTTAAATTTCTAAAATGGACTTCGCTGAGAAAATTTCCCATGTTTTGGATCGAGAGTTTAAAGTATACCTAAGGCAAATTAATCGCCCCAAGTTTAATGACGAAAAAGAGAAACATTGAGGAGAAAACCCCGCAAACCCAAGGTAAAACGACTATTATCGAGGACGAACTTATAATCAAGTGCGAAATTCACCACATCTATAGAAATATCTGCGGGAAAGTATACGGAATTTTATAGGATTTTAGAAAAATTGTTTTATATACTGAAAGATAGACTGTTAATTTACCTACCATCTAATATATAATCAAATTCGGATCAAATGCTAGTTTTAGGCCAATTACCTATCTAAGAACTAAACGGAAGCCAATTTTACAACGTATGTAACCGAATATAAAGGTGTATAGAACGAGTTGAATACCTAACTACATGAATACATCTCCGGAAATGAAGACTTAAAAGGTAGTAATACTTACTTAATAACTTAAGATAATGAAGTCGTTTAACGAATTTTTTCAAGTTGATAAGGTAACTCATTTTTATATAATATAGGTTTAAATTACAAAAATAACGTGTTAAACGCTCATATAGCATTGTAGTTTACACCTTTAAATAGGTACGAAAATTGATTTTAGGGTATTATACTTGATATCGAAGCGGCCGAAATTTTAAACGCCGGAAAACGACAATTCGCCGTATTTACGGCGAAATTTCCGAAATTTTAGCTTAATCGAAAAGTAGAATATCGGAATACCCTGTTTTTCAAAAGCAAAGCGTCGTTAATTGGAATGGTCGTAATAAATACGCGAACCGGACCGGTTGAATTTTATGTAATAAATTTTGAAACAATATTCGTATTATTATCAGTTGATATAAAAAAGTACGAAATCGAAGTTTGGAATACAATTAACTAACTTATTCGCGTTTCAGATAACATATCCGTATCGCTTCACTTTAAGTTCGGCTACCTATGGTTTTCCTCCGAAATACGTATAATTAAGGCCATTTACTTAATGTAACCGGACTAAAGATACTGTACCACCGGTTTGAATAATTAGCTACGAGAAGTCTTTTACGGCTATTCCACTCTGTAAAGCATACTAATATAGAAAAGAAAGTATTTAAAACTATTGAAAAGTTTTGCTATGAGTGTTATTTATCTTCGTAAGCTTCATAACAGTTGAAATCCCGCCTTTAAAACGATGTGAACTTTTATTGGGAGGTGATTATAGATATAATATACCTTGACGGCTGATTAGTATTTTACGTTGTTGACGTTGAAGTATTATTCTAAGTTGCGAAATTTACGCGAAACGTTTCCGTTACGAAATATTGTGATGCTTTGGTGTATTATCGGTTAAAATTTTACTTAAGACCTTCGGATTGAATTACCTACAACATAGGTACGGCTTTCGATTCGACTAAATAGCGTATCAAGTTCAGGAACGCCGGCTGTAAATGTAAATAAATACTGGTGAAAAATATTACAAGAATTTGGAAAGTTTAAACGGTATTATAAACCGTTTAAAAAAGCCTATATAGTATTGTCTAAAACACTAAAAGATACGGGTTTTAAGAAATTAATCTCATAAATAGATGTTAACGTTATAAACAATATATTTTGCCTAAGTAGGCTTATTCAATACTCCTCATTTTCGGTATTTACCCTAGGATTTATATAGATTTAGTATAGTTGTTAGTTATAATGTGAAGTTAGAATCTTATGGTGAAGATTATGATAGAATTAGGTTCCTTACAAGCCAAAAAAAACGTTTCGAAAGTATTGGTTATGAGGAACAGCCCATGCGATATTAGCATTTTGGACCTATTAATATAGTTTAAAGTCATAGTTTGGAAAACGAAGAACAAATATACTGTATTTTAAAGGATGAACGCATTTAAAGGTTACGATGTACTTGTGGAGTTTCTTGATAGTATGAACTTATTCTCTTAAATAATAGTGCGGGAATATAAAAGGGAAAAGGTAGATAAAAACAGCTCGAAGTAGTAATTTATCTGATGGTAACTACGAATTTACTTTGAGCATAATGAATATAAACCGACCCTAAATTTCGTGTACCCCCGAATATTACGTTTAAACCTTTTTTATTATACGAGACCGGTCCATTTATAACCACTGAACTATTACTGCGCTGCCAAAGGCGCCTATTTTTCTCCAAAAACAAAAGACGTATTAATACCTTCGTTACGGATTCCTTTATTACGTAAAAGGAAATGGCGAACCGTGAGTTCAACTTAAAACTTCACCAAAAAGGCTTTATTACCACTTTAGGTACTTGATTTAAATATTTTGCCCAAACCTAAATTACTACTTTAATCTAATAAAGCGTTTTGCGCTTTCAATAGTTTAAGTCAATGCTTTAAAATACCTATAGAATTCTTCCTACGCGTTTGGTTCACGAGGTGAAACAAAAGGCCGATAAATACTATAACAAAGCCGCCTTATAGTTAAAAGATAGGGTAACGCCGGTAAAAAAACATTATAACGTAATTACCTATATTGTAAAAGGCGAGCCATCGTTCAATATTAGCGTTCGCCACGTTTTTACATACGTTTTATAACTTTTATGTTAAGCTACGTAGTATTATAAAAGTTTATATAGTCGAAAAAGCGGTTTAAATACCATATATACGCTTGTATACCTACGGAATTCCGGAATTATTAATTATTAAAAACGATTTTACGTATTATAAAATCGCTTTACGGATTCGTTTTAGCTGTTATATACTGGTATGATAATTACAAAAGGCATTATAAAGAGCGGCTTGGAATAACTAATTTGATTTTGAAGCCATGCCTGTTATAGTTTTAATGATATATTTGGAAAGATTTATATTAATTGGTATATAAACGGTTAACACGTTCATATTATGTAATATGTAGTTTTCCGTATCTTAAAAACGAAGATTTTAGAGTCCCTTTTAAAGGCTAAACCCAAAACGTATTCGACGGAGGACTGTATAATCGATTTTAACAGCGTGAAAATCACTTTTCAAAACGGTTTTTAGGCCTTATATTAAGGGAATAATTAGATAAAGTGTCATTTATTGCTCTAAATAGCGTAAAACGGGCGGATAAATAAAAATAACAGAATATATATAGCGCTTAGATTATATTAATTACATAACAGGCAACGGTATTTAATCTGTCGATCGCCTTATAATGTTCAATCGAGTTGAAGGATGATATATATAAAATTAAAAATAAACGCTTTATGTGGTAAATATATAATTTAAAGCGCGGTTCATAATTTATGCCGCTCGATATACATATTCTCAAGCCTTTTATTTTCACTAAAAAATTTTTGTTAGTAATACTGATTATAACTAGTAAATAGAATTTGTTCTTTTTCGGAAACAAAATACCAGCTCGAAACAGATTTACGCTTTATAAAAACATTATTTATTAAAGATTGACTAAGTGTAAGCGTGTCACACGAATCGTTTTAGCTTCCAAGCTTTATGTTATAGTTTAAGGCTTCTATTTAGAGATTATTATAGCGATAATAGTCCGAATAATTATTTTAAACTTTAGTTCAAAACCCCTTCCCTTCTTCTTTCATACTAATTATTTTTTTCGCTGCACGAATATCTTGTTAAACTTGGAATTATAAACTAAAAACGCTTTATGATCGTTATTATAACCTAACACGAATCGTATAAACGCTGCGAAATGAATTAAATAAGATAAATCAATAGAAAGTTAAACTTTATAAATACAATAACTAAGGGCACCCTAAATAGGATATTAAAGGCGGTCGTATTAACGAGTACTATTTTAGTTAATATTGCTAGTAAGGTTGTACGACCTCATTCAGATTAAACTTTTTACGATTAGAATTTGTTATTTCCCTTTTATTTTATACGTTTACGTCGTTTTTGACATTTTGCTGCGGTTTGGATCCGCTATTCACACCCCTTTTACAACAATTTTCACTGTTTAGATTTGCCATTTAAACCGCTTTTACGGAATTTTCTCTTTTTGGATTTGCAATTTAAACCGCTTTTACGAGTTTTCCTGTATCACTTTTTATTTTCCATATTTCGACTTTACTGTAATTTCTTTCACTCTTTACCTTTATATTATCATTTGCGTTATGAATTTTGTTTCGAAAAAAAATTACATTACTGTGTAATATATTGTAATAAGGATAGGCACGCCAGCCCAGCAGAAAGCAGAAGCTATTCACTACTATAGGGAGAGGGAGAAGACGACGTTGTGTCCCCGCTATCCTTCTTTTCGTCATCCTCCCCTTCTATATTGATGCTACTGACATTACCGCTATCGATGCCGTTATCAGCGTTATCAGAGCAGTGGCCTCGCGCTTTAGGTTGCATACCTTTAGGCAAAGGCACGGTTTTTTTTTTTAACCCTTTTTACGGAGACACGAAATAACGTCGTCGAACTCGCCTACGTAGTATATATGTAGGCCACGCTTCAAAGAGAAAATAGCGATTATCGACTTTTTAGTCTACTGATGAACGCCTATTATTAATTAATATTGGCTTATTTAGGGTATTTACAAAAGTGGTTACTTTTAGGAATGCTTTAAAAGATATACTCGTAAAAGTAAAGGAATTAGGTTCGTAATTTAGATTACAAGTTTGGAGTAAACTTATTATAAAGATGACGAGCTCGTAATACGACCTCAACCTACGTGTTATGACCTTAGAACATCGGAGGGTCAGAACACAGGCTAGTATGGGGCTAAGCCACTAAGAAACTGATGTCCAACACATCAGGTGGGGATATCTCTTATGTCAGCAACCTTAGGGTTAGGGTTACGCACTAAGGATCATTGGGATCATGTTTCGATCCAACATGATCCAGCACTGAAGGCGTATGAAGGATTAAAGATATAAGGAAACGGTCAGCACCACATAGATAGTATTTCCTTTATAGCTCTTCAGTTGTCAATCTAAGTATTCAGTCTCAGTATATTCTGAATAGCCTCACAGCTTTTGATTATTACTTGCACGGTTCCGATATTGTTCACTTAGCACCTCTGCTACCTTCTTGATAACATTAACCCTCTGACACCTTCTATATACCCACGGGTATTTAGTGTGATCATTACATTATGGCTTTCAAACCACTGAAATAAAGGCGTATTTGTTATTATTCCATTTATAACGGTAATAACATGCTTACTGACCCCCGTTTTAGGGGTAATAGTTCATAAACTTACCTACAACCGCGAACGAAATATACGGCACGTAAGGTGTTTCTATTAATGGCTTGAAGCTACGGATCCGAGTACATTGTTTTAACACCCTATGTGTTAAAAAGGCCTTACAACATACCTTAGCGATATATAACTCGAAACAGCGAAAGAGGTCCGCCTCAACCACCTTATTTAGGGCTGTAAATATTACTATATACCCTCATAGATAGTATGCATAGGCCAAGTAGTAGTGCACTGTATTGCAGGGTGTATTCCTATAAGGTGCACGGTAATGTGTCACGCTGTAGGTTGCACTTTTATAAGACGCAAAGTATATCATGGATGGATCAGTCTGGAATGGCTATTCCAGACTGACGGCAATTCGTGGATCGGTTTATAAGAAGTATTCTAGAGTAATACGCTTTGGGTGAAGGGCTTATAAGCCCTCACCTGTGGCGTATACCTTTAAATACTTCTTTTTAGTCGACCTATTATCTTTCATTATACTATAATACCAATTATTATAATTATTGTTTGAAAACCTTAGTTTACGTAAACCTTATAAACTTAAAACCCTACTGATAATGATTAGTAGCCGATTAGTTCGATTACAAATAGCTAAGGGGAAAAAAGATAAACATAAGTTAAATACCTATAACAGGATGTTATAACGGTTTCAACTACCTATACTTTAATACTACGACTTATAAAAACCATACAGGCATATGAAATTACGCGAGAGCGCTGAGAAACACGAAAATTTACAAGATTATAAAATCTAGAGTGACTTTGAGAAAAACAGCCCCGTTTCGTCAACCGCCAACTTATATTAACGCTTTAAACGAAAAACCCGGGCCCTTTTTACAGGTTGTTCTATCATATATAAGGTTATGTAAGCCAAAATCACCAAGTTTCGAAAACCGTTGCTAGGAACCATCCGATTTTTGACAATCTACACCGATGGCCTTACCAAAATCGATTACATATAAATAAACAAATTTACTGCTTTAATAACATTGTTTACATACCAAGAAATTAACCGATCCCTTTATTAACTTCTACTAAAGCACGCTAATATGGACCGACTACCAAACACCGGATTATACAATTGTATTCCTTTTACTTTATTTCCTTTTTTATGTTCGCCCCCTATATTTTAAGTTTATTATTTGTAACGTTTAAAGTTTTTCTAGTCACTTAGTTAATATAGCACTACTAACATTAATAAAAACCAATTTAAAACGCTTAGTTAATCTGTAATTACGCCTTATTACTATATTACTTGAAATTCATTTATATGAATAAATGTTAGTAAACTTGATTCCGACCGCTTCAATTACCTTATTCATTTTCCATTTACCAAACTACCCTCACTTTTAAATCATCTGGGTCTATATATAAACTATCTTTTACTAATGTATAATGACTTTACTAGTAACTGATCTAACAAAGGCTAATAAATATATAAAGTACCTTTTTATATATACACTGTTTGGCAGTAGTATCCTAAAGCATTTGAACCTTAACTTATGGGATAATAAAATCGAGTTACCAGTAAAGTATTTAGACCCTTATACGATTAATACTTAAATTATGAATATAACCTTTAACTACTATAATAGCGAAATTAAAGGACGCGACTTATTCGAAAATTTTAAGGAAATATTTGCGGACTGGTTATAAGATATATAGAAAATATTAGATAGTATAATTGTAAAAATGCTATGAAAATAATTACGAAGTAATGGTATTAATACACCTGGTAAAAGTAACAGCTGTATCATGAAAACCCTATTTACAATGACCTAACTAATACAAATGCCGAAGTAGACAGACGATAAAGTTAAAAAAAAGTTTATAAAAGGATATTACTTAAAAGATTTTTAAGAATTCTTATTTAAGGTTACAGGCCGAGGCTATGAAAAACTATGATAGGTTAATATACGGCGTTTAATAAGATTAAACGCCTATCGAGGAACGTAAACAGAAATGGAGAAATCGACGGAAAGGGAGGACATACCGCAACAATTATCTACAACAAGAGTCGAACACTAAACCTCCCTGAAACGCAACTTTCAACCGACGTAAAGACAAAAACATACCCCGGACGCTAAAAACAACCCCATCAGCTATAACAAAATCGGCCGAAACGCAAAAAATAACCCGCCGCAGAAAACGACGATCGGCCGAAATACGGAAAACAACCCGATCCAGGAAATAATAAGCGGCATAAAACGCTAATACTTTCCGTACGGACCGATACCCATTAACTACGACCCCTATCGCGATTTTACACCACATCGCTTCTTCACAGATAAAATCGACCCTACGAAGTTGACCAACTTTACCAAGCTATAAGATAGGGATAACAATTATAATGACAATCCATACAACGTACTTAATAATAAGATACACGTAATGCTTAATACGTATAAAAAAGTGGATATTGAGCTTTTATAATTTCACGTTATTTTACCTAATATGCTTTCTGGATAAACTAAGGAATAATATATATACCACTTTATATCAATAAATATATTCGTAAAGTATTACAACCGCGTGAAATCCTATTTTAACACGGAAATTAATTATAAGCTATACTATAAAGATCAAATTGGTATGACGTTGGAATTTATAAAAAACCAATAGAAAAATACCAATAAAAACCTATAGAAAATCTTTATTACCCTATTAACAAAATTTTGAACGTGTTAAACAACCTTCGGACCGGAATACAAAGGCGATAAACTATTTATATTTTAATAATAATAAAGTCTTGCCATAGAAATTCGGATTTCGACTTTACACTTTTTAAACTGGAAAAGGATTTAAAAGCCTTTTTTAATAAGCTTTTAAAATATCGTTCGAAAACTTTATACACCGATAAGAAAGCCTCAGATTAGGATTTATAACTAATAAAACCAAAGGCGAATTCTAAATCACCAAAGTAAATCTTTCCGAGATAATTTACCATGTTTTAAACCGAAGATTAAAGGTTTACCCAAGGTAAAACGAACGCCTAAAGTACAATTTCCAAGAGGGAAACTCTGACAGTAAAAGATAGGACGATCGTTTAAAAATGGAAAAAACGTACCTAAACCATAGTAATACTTACGAAAAGATATACAAAACCCTACAGGTTTACAAAAACGGTGTATCGTATACAGCAAAATCGGTTTTTAATTTATAAACCACACTGTTTACGAATTAAATCGGACTAAACGACAATTTTAAACCGAGTGTAATTTTGAGGATCGAATGATGACTAATTTTAAAACATATATAACCTAATACGAAGGTATAAATACCAAACTCGATATATACCTTTATAAATATATATCAGGAAAAAACGACCCTAAATGAAACAATACCTACCTATTAACCTACGACTATAAAAACGCTTAACGTATTTTTGCCAGCTTATAGGATACCTCCTTTTTTTTATATTATAGCCTTAAACCGTATAAACAAAGTGCTTGACACCTATATAACTTCGTAATTTACCCATTTTAACAGATATGAAACCAGGTTCTAAGGTATTATACCTAATGCTAACGTAAACGAAATCTCGACAGCTGGAAAGAAATAATTCGACGAATTTACGGCAAAATTTCCGAAGTTTCGATTAAACCGAATAAAAAAATACCAAAAAGTCTTATTTGATAAAAGCAAAAAGACATCGCTTGAAACGGTCGTTATAAATACGCATTCCGAATCAATTAAATTTTACGTAATAAATTTGAAAACGTCATTTCTACTATTATTAGCGAATATAAACAAGCTCGGAATTAAGGTTCGAAATATGACCAACTAACTCATTCGTGCAGAAAATAACGTATCCGTACCATTCCAGTTTAAATTCGACTACTCGTAGTTTTTTCCGAAAACACGTACGATTAAGGTTGTTTATTTAATTTAACTAAAATTACGGGTTTTATATCAACGATTCGGATACCCAGTTATAAAACGCCTTTTACGTTTACTTTACGACATAAACTACATAAATGTAAGAAAGAATGCATTTAAAGCTATCGAAAAGTTTTCCTATAAATATTAGCGTTACTTACAAGCCCTAAGACGGTTTAAATTCCGCCTTTAAAATAATATAAACTTTAATTACGAAGTAATTATTAATATTATATATCTTAACAGCTAACTGGTTCTTTACGTTGTCGATACGATAATATTATTTCAAGCCACTAAATTTACATAAAGCGCTTTTACTTTAAATTATTAGGATGTTTCAATTAATTACTAGTTAAACGTTCACTTAGGGCCTTTAAACTGGATTACGTACGACGTCTGTATAGCTTTTAATTCCTTCAAATAGCATACGAAGGTTCGGATAGATGGCAACGAATGTAAATAAATTTTAGTAAAAGCCCTATAAGGTATTAAAAAGTGTAAACAATATTACAGACCACTGAAAAGAGCGTATTCGGTATTATTAAAAAAAAACTAAAGGGTATTAACTTGAAGGACTTTATCTTACAGATAACTGTTAATGCTGTTAACAATACTTTTAATCTAAGTAAGTTTATTCCTATGCTCTTTATTTTTAGTGCTTAGTCAAAGATCCATACAGTGTCTACCCTATCACCATCCACAATATAAAGGGCCAATGCTATAGCTAGAGCTATAGCGTCATTACACTTATTACAAATAAATAATAATATGTCTAAAACGCTAGTTATAAAGAATAACCCTCGTAAAACTAGCGTATTAAACCTACTATTATAATCTAAAGTTTTAATTTAGAAAAAGAATGATGGATAGACTGGATTTTAAAGGATCAATAGATTCAAAGGCTATAATATTCTCGTTAAATTACCAAACGGTACGAGTCTATTTCGTTAAATAATAGTACGAAAATATAAGAAAAAGATGGAAAAAAACGGCCTAAAACCATGAGACGAATAACACCACTTATGAAACATTAATTAAAACTACGAATTTAAACAGAACCTAACTTCATCCTTACCTTCAAAACGCGAATCTAAATCGACTACGCTATATAAAAGCGACCTATTTATATTAATACCGCTAAAACTTCGCCGCCAAAAGCGCGCTTTCGATTCGAAAATGAAAAAGAAGATTTAAGAACTTTATTACAAACTCATTTATCACTTAAAAGGAAATAATAAACCGCGAACTTAGTCTAAATCTCCGCCGCAAAGGTATTATTACCACCCTAAATACCCTATTCGTACAATTTACCCAAACAGAAATCTCAGCCCTAATTGACCAAGGCGTATTTCGTTTTAAACGTTTTAATCCAATTATTTACGACACTTTTTGGGTTCTTCCAACCCGTTTTGTTTACGAGGTTAAATATAAAACCGAAAACTCTTACGGAAAAAACCCGCCTAATTATAAAAAGATATAACAACAAATGTAAGAAGGATATTATAATTGATTACTTATATTATAATAGGCTAACCATCGCCTGATTTTTATATTCGTTACCTTATTTCATAATCTATAAAACCCATATACTAAACTTCTAAATATAACGTAGGCTTAAACTCAATTTTCAAAACGACTAAAGCGACAGATTCACGCTGATATACCCAAAAACCTTCAATAATACCATCTACCTAACACAATTTTACGTATTATAAAACTACTTTAAGGCTTAATCAAAGCCGGTATTTACTAGTATAACACCTATCAAATATATTATAAAAAACGACTCGAAATAACTAACTTTATCTTTGACCCGTATTTATTAGTGTTAATAACCCGTTCGAAAGGATTTATACTAATGGGTATATAAACGGACGACACCTTAACGTTATATAATTCCTCGTTTTCCATATCTAAAGAAAAAAAACTTTTGGAACCCGGTTTAAAAGCTAAACCTAAAAAGTACCTAATAAAAAACTACGTAATCGATTTCAATAACGTTATAATTACCGTTCGAAAATATATTTTAAACCTTACGTAAAATGAGTATCTAAACAAAATTACCTTTATTGTTTTAAATAATGTAAAACGAGTCGACGAATACAAATATTAACGTATACGCGGCGCTTATATTCTTTTTGTAATATAATCAAAAACAGTATTAAACTTTTTTGTTGCCGCGTAATGTTAAACCGACCCGATGGACGATACGTGTAAGGCGTTTAATAAACGTCTTTACTATTGAATACATAATCCGAAACGTAGTTTACAATTCTTGTGGCTAAATATAAGTATGGTAAAGTCATTTGTTTTTATTAATAGCTTTTTCGCTAATAACAACGATTACAATTTATAAATAGGCTTCGTCCTAATTTTAAGCAACCAAATACCGGCCCGAAACGGTTTTACATTTCGATAAAATATTATCCATTAAAACTTTATTAAATTCAAAAGGATTACACGAAGCATCCTAACTTTTAAGACTTATAACATAGTTAAAGGATTTGATTCGGGTATTACTATAACGATAATAATCCGAATAATTATTTCTAACCTTAGCCTACGTTCTATCTTTTTTATTATTTATATTCATTTCTTCTCTATTTATAAGTATCTGGTTAATTTAGGTATTATAAATGAAATACGGTTGATAATCGATATTATAATACTACGCGAATCGAACGAATGACATAAAATCGAAAAAACAAGATAAATTGATAATAAGTTAAGCCCGACAGTCGTAATAACCAAGGCTATACCGAAAGGCGTATTCAAACTCTGATATTTACAAATACATTATTTGTTAAAATTGCTAGCAAGGTTTTACGACCTTATTAGACTGTTAAGTCACACTTATTTTCGCTAATTCGGATCGGTCTATCGATATCTTTCGCACCTATTTACATTTTAACTTTATTTAAACGGACCATTTACGCTAATCGCCGATTTTATCTTTATTCAATATAACTATTCGCATCGATTTACGATTTTTTTTCTTATTTTTTATTTGATTTTACGATATTATACCGATTTTAACCTGTTATCTCTTTTACTTTACATTCTAAATTACGTTTATTATTCTAAACAATTATTTTGTAAAAAGCCATAAAATTACTGTATAACGTATTATATTACGGCCGAGTATACCGACCCGGACTGGGGGTATTTATCCATTATTAAAGGGAAATAGAGACGTCGTTACGTCTTTACCATCCTTTCCGTCGTTTTTTCCTTCTATACTAACGTTACCATTATTACCGCTAACGATATTATTGACGTTAACGAGAATATAGCCTTATATTTTATTAGTTATACCTTGAGGTAAAAATTTAAAGGAGGGATTATCCTTTTTGCAACAACATACAATAATGCCGTCAAACATAATTACATAATATATATGTAAGTCCCGTTTCTAAACGGTAATAATGATTATCGTCTTCCTACTCCGCCGATTAACGCTTATTATTAATTAATATCGGCTTATTTTAATGATTGACGACGATTTATTCTTGGAATTACTCTAAACGATTATATTTTTTTAAAAATTAGTTTTTAGAATTTGGGTCAAATTTATTTAAAAGCCGATAAATGCGTAATATAGTTTTGGTCTACGGGTTCAAAATTACCGGAACGGGGGCGTACGAGTTATCCATCCGTTAATAACGATAATAACAAACCAATCGCCCCTTTTTTTCGTAATAATCGCTAATAAACTTGCCCATAGTCGCGGACGCGATATACGATACGTAAAGCGTGTTTATTAACGGCTTAAGGCTAAGAACCCGGGTACGCCGTTTTAACGTTTAGCGCGTTAAAAAGGCCTTACGACGTACCTCAACAATATGAAATTCAAGGCGGTGGAGGAAATTCGCCTCGTATCTCTTGTTTACAAAAAAGGGGGTTAAAAGTTTATAAACGGAAGAATTAAGATATATATACCCTAACGTAACTACGTTAAGTTACGTTTACAATTTAAAGGGGCACTTATGGATAATAAGGTCTTTACTTATAGGGAAAGGGTAAGGTTTATAACCTTAGAAGCCCTCCATTCCTTCCCTTAGGAGTTGGGGAAGGGGGAGAGAAAGGAAGGGGGGGAAGGGGAAGAAGGGGATGAGGCGGAGGCGGTAGCGAAGCTAGGTGGCATAGCGGTGGTGGGGTTAGGTGGTGTGGCGACGGCGGAACTTGACAGCGTGGCGACGAGTAAAATAGTGGGGGCGTGTGGTATAACAGCAATGAAAGAGATTGTGCCCGATAAGGGCGGGCTTTTGCTGCTAGTGGTGGTGGTATTAGGGGCGGCGGCTGCAGCGGCTGCGGCGACGGCGACGCGCCATTGTTTTCATACCAAATAGTGCCTTATAGTCCTATTTTTAAGCGGAATCTATTTAAGGAATAAATTAGTATATAAATATTAGCTAAAGACCCACCTATCAAAGCAGCTTATTCAATTGTAAGAAATAAAGGTTAAATTAGGGTAGGAACTTCTATCGGCTTAGATTACGCGTTTTTTTTTTTAAAAAAAAGAAGTTTTATTTAAACCGACAACAATATATCTTTTAATACTAACCTAATACGTATTTACGTAATCATCCCTACGCAGTTACCCCTATGTCATTATCCTTACGTAGTTACCCCTATCAGTAACTACAAAAAATGTTATTATTAACTATATCGCCCTTATTTAGCTATACAAACCAAACTCAAATTATAATTACTGCCTCGGCTAAACTTTGTTTATATTAAACAAACTTATTAACTTAGACCTATTACAATTAATACGAAAATAATACTATTACTACGGAAACTGCTGATTAAAACCCTTTGCGATTAATACGGCAACAATATTATTACTACGAAAATTATTAATTTAGACTTATTGAAATTAATATTACAAACAATACTATTATTACTAGGCTATAGATACGGAGTATACAAGGAAAAAGGAAAAGATTACCTATGTGTATATTACTATATACCTTTATAGATAGTATGCGTAGGCCAAGTAATAGTGCATTGTATTGCAGGGTGCACTCCCACAGTGTGCACGATAATGTGTCACGCTGTAGGCTGCACTCTTGCAAGACGAAAAGTACATTATGCATGGATCGGTCTAGAATGACTATTCCAGACCGACGGCAATGCGTGGATTAGTCTAGAAGAAGTATTTAAAAGTGATACGCTCTGGGTGGAGGGCTTATAAGCCCTCATCTGTAGCGTACAACTCTGGATGTTTCTTCTTGGTCGACCTATCATCTTCTATTATACTACAATACCAATCATTTTCATTACTTTTCAAAGACCTTAGTTCACGTGAACCTTATAGGCTTAAGATCTTACCAACAAGGGGGATATTAATATGACAAAATATTCTGGATAAATCAGCGATTTAATCCGCGTTATAGCTTCGTTAAGTTACGTTTACGGCGACGGAGGGAGGGGAGGGGTTCCCGCAGGTAATGGGATCTTTATCCGCAGGAAAAGGGTAAGGTTTATAACTTTAGAAGCTTTTCATTTTTCCATTTAAAGGTTAGTAGGAAGGGGAGAGAGGAAGAAAAAAGTAAAAGGGGTGGTAGTTTCGATGGCAGCATCGGCGGGAGGTGAGGCGAAGAAAAATGTAAGTATTAATAATATCGTATTAGAGGAGGTGGGGCTGGTAGTAGCGGTAGTCGCTTTTACTCGCTTATATTTACGCGCAAAATGGCGTTTAAGAACCCTATTTCTTTGCGGTATTTATTTACGGACGAGGTTAGTATATAGGAGTAAGTTAAGCAATTGGTAGTATGAAGGATTGATGTGCATTCCAAGCATGACTTATATTAGGGAAATGGCTACCCGCAGTCATAGGAGGAATGTTTGGAGGGTAAAAAGATACCCGCAGGAACTAGCGGAATTGGAAACAACAATTCAAATAAATCTCTCTACCTCTCTAAATACCTCCCCTTAAAGAGACCGTTTGTAATGTAATTATCTGGTGACCTGTATAAAAGTTGTTTACTTTGTACCTATCCTCATTCGCAGTCAGAAACATAAACAACATAACGAGAACAAGTATAATATGAAAAGAGAATGGGGACGAATACGACATAATACGAGATGAGTACGAAGCAAGAATAAAAAGAGGCGAAAACGAGACGAGTACGAGACGAAAACGAATGAGTACGGGGATGAAAACAAAAAAAAACCCTATAAACCTTACAATTAGCCTAAACTAGCTACGCGAAATTAGGGAAGTAAGAAAAACAAATTGAGGACAAATTATCCCTACACATAAACTTTATCTAATAATCCTGAATACCAAACTCTTATATTATATTAAAAAGTTTTATCATCGTAAAAGTAATGCGATGCTAACTTGATATAGCTAATATATATATTATAATTTTTAGGATAAGCTTTATACGAATATTCGCCGGATAATCCGGCGAAATTGCGAATAATTACATTAAGAACAAGTAAATTACAGCAAAGAAATAATTTTGAAATAACACTTTCATCGAAAAAAATTGTAAAAGTTACTTTTAAACGGAGTTAAGAGAAAAAGCGGCCAAATAGTATCGTATTATTCCATGAAAGAAGAGTTAATAAAAGGATAGTTTTAAGGTAATTTTTAAAACCCGTTTTTAATTTCGTTCGATAATAACTAATAACTGAGAAACAGCTAAGGTAAACTCGTTTAAAAGGCGTGTTTACTAAAAGTTAGTTAAATACCTAAAAAGGGCAGATAAACTTGTTGTTTAATACCTTTATATACTGTAAAAGAAATTGAAAAATAGGGTTTTAACCTATTTTACAAACAACAGTTAGAATAACGATACGATATTATAAACGAGAGTTACTAATTGTTTTGTTTTAAAAGACATTATGGATTAAAACGGAATATATAAAGACGAGGTTAGGTACGATATTGTACGAGAAACATTAATCGCGGTAATTGTAGTTCCTAACCGTAATGACAACCCCCTTTTGTTTTTCGTAAAACTAAAAATAAAAAGGTCCCTAAGAGTACCTAACAAGAGAAAATACTCGCCGAAACGATTATAAAATTAATGTTAAAACAGATAAGTAGGTTAATGCCTTAGGATAACGGGGGAAACGTTCCTTATAACTTATAAAATACTCGCGGATATTATAATTTATATTAACCCTTTTTTTAACTCATTTTACAAGTAACGATGGCAGACTCGCGAAACTTATATTAAAAAATAAAATAAGTAATAGGTAGCAATAGAAATATTAATAGCAATAACAAATACAAAATAACGCGTAGATATGTTTTAATTACAGGAATGTACCTAAATTATATTATAAGTTTTACGACTATCTTTATCCACGGTAGTTATGGGTAACAACGTATCAAATACGAGATTTGGTACTAGGAGGGCGGGCGATCCCCGAGGAGTTGAAAATAAGAAGCGAAGTAAACGCAAAGATATATAAACTATTATTTATTATATTGATAAATCGAACCGAATACCAGGACTTTTACACTATTTTTAATATTAATTCTTTATATCTGATAGATTTGAGCGTAAAGATAGATAATGTGTAGGATTTATAGACCGAGCCGGAAAAACGTTAATATACTTGTAAGGATAAAAGGAAAGGTAAAATAGTCAAGTATATTACTCTTTTAATTGCCGACGAACATCGTAATACTCGAACTATGAGGCATACAAACGTATACATTCGAATTGAAGACGAGGAGGGAAGTTTATTCAACACTCGTATAAGATTAAACTCCTTTTATCCTTAAACGTTATAATTTTGAACCCTTTAGTTGATGACTTAAACCAATAAAAAACGGTTTCGCGAGGGACTTTCCCAATTTCGTATCGTTATGTAAAAGAAGTACGAAACGAATACTGCGGGAAAAAAAGATACCATACCTATCCGAACATTCTTAAATCGTACTAAAAAACTATTTAACCCAACAAATACCTTACGAGAAATATACCTTAAAATTACTTTTAAATAGCTATTGGATTTTAATCATATATTACGTAAATAAATGGCGAGAATATATAGCTTCGACACTGTTCGACGAATAAAAACAGGAAGAAAAACTGCGAGGAAAAAACGAAAACGTACAATATTTATATATTCGACGGTCGTAATAGTTGTAAAAGATCGAATTAAATTATGTATCATAAAAACTTAATTGAAATATATTTAAGGTAACACCCATAACATTTATATTAATAGGTGTTTAGTGAATAATGGTTTTTTGGTTAAACTTGTTACGCGAGATATGGTAACTCGCATAGGAATTACTGTTTAGATAACCGACTTACTACTAAATTTTACAATGGCTAACGGAAGCCATACGATATTAATAACCTACGTATTATTTCCTTATATCGTTAATAGTATTGTTTTTTCAATTTACGTATTTGTTACAGCTAATTATTTATTATATTACTTATTATTAAGTCGTAATTAGCTTATTTACCACTTAACTATGAATAAGTATATTAGAAATATCTTTATACTTATAAACGAAAGTAGATATTTGGTTATTATGTTTGTGGAACGACGTGTGAAACCGTTGCCTTTTAATGTTTAATCAACTTATATATACCGTCTTTTAGACGAAAACGAATACTTATTGGATAAATCGACTACGAGTGGTAAAAAAGAGACGACAAAATTAGATTTAAAGGACGAGAATAATAATGACAAAAACGAGGACTAGTCTTTAGACGAGGAGAATATAAAATATTTGCGAGAACTAAACGAGTTATTGATTTTGCGAAATACATATAATAGTAAGGGAAACGCCCAAATTAAAGCGGGCCTTATACCTGGAAAAGGCTATTCGGCAACCGAAAAACCCAGGAAACACTGTTATTTATAAGCGAGTACGTTTCGGAAAAGTTTTAATTATACTAAAAATGCTTGAAAGCGAGATAAAAGTATATAATGACGAAAAGAGAAATTACGAGGGCAGGATGAAGACGTATAAAAACGAAGCGAAAAAGTTGATAGTAATTATAAAATAAATAAAAATAAGATCAAAAAAAGTATTTACGTTTAACGAAGTAAAGGAGTCACGAATTAAAAAATATTTCGATATCGTTAATTGCTTATTATGTTTACTAGCCTCGTGTATATTAATTCGGTATTTTGATATAGGAGTAGAAATAAAACCTTTTAATTATTTCACGTTATCACTGTCGCCCATTAGGCCGTCAAATTTTAATTATAATGGAAAAACAAATTCCAAATTATATGGATAACACGACGATATTTTATATTTATGGGGGTTAAGTAATAAAGAAGATAAAAGGGCATTTTAAAACATTCCGGTATAGGAATATTAATGATGGTGAAAAGAAATAGGAGAAAATTAAAAAACCTTAAAAAAGGTTTACCTAATATATAACGATATAAAACGAATATTGATGGCATAAAATAATAAACTCAATAAAGATATTAAACGTCGGCTAAGATAAAGGAAATTGGATAAAATATTACAAAATGTTTTTAAAAGGTGGTTTAAGGCTTTCAGTATCAACGTTAAAAATATAAGTGAAATAAATATAGCGGACGAATTCGTTAATAAGAAATACTTATAACTTTGCGAATATAAAGGGGTAGGATTGGTATTAGCTAAAAGGCTGGTATATACCTGGAAAGATAATTTTGCTTTTGGATTAAAAGACGTACGAATAACCAATTTAGTTACTGATTTAATCGAACTCGGATTAAAAAGTGGATCGTTTCGACTGAAATAACTAAGATAAATATAATATAAGGTCGTATTCGTACAAAGGTTTTATCCAGCTATAAAAGCAATTAGATTTCCTGTATTATGTTATTTTAAATAGGATATATACTTACGATACTTATTAAAAAACAACGAATAATGATTCGTTTATAACTATATTTTAATGAATAGTTATATGATTAAATTATAATAGCCGATATATTTGGAAGATAAAATGTTTAATACTTCTTTAGGGTAACTATAACGGTTTTTTCCAATGTAATGTAACGAATAGATATGGCGGAATTTTTATTATTTTAGGTTATAAGTACAAAACAGTATTTATTACGTTATATATATAATATTTGATATTTAAAATATTTTAGGGAATAGCAGGAAGTGGATATACTTATTATATATTTGGCGATATTACCTTTGGTAAATGGCTATTTCCAAATAGCGAGAGCGGTGAAAATGATGAGAAAATCGACGAGAATACCACAAAACGAAACCGAAAGAACGCGAAAATTATAGGACTAGCATTACGTTTATTAATTATATATAACTATACCTGAAAAACGGCTTTCGATATATATATTAACGATTATAACACCTTATCGTATGGATTTAACGTAATATTTATCTTTTTTTACTATTAATTTTTTTCGCCTTGAATTCGGGAAAATTAGCTTTACTCTTTACAAAACTGTATTATTCAGAAGCTATATTTAATCGTTAAGATTAGAATTGTTACGGGGTCGAGTTCAGCTGTTTAAAAAATATCGAAAAAGATTCGAAATATAGGCGAAACCTAAAAATTACCATATTTCGTTAAAAATATTAAACGAGTTTTTTTACTTTATACTATACGTTATAAGGTATATAACTAAAAATTTATCGTGGACGATAATCCTAAAAATATCTTATATAAGAAAGGTACCAAAAATACCTTTAATAGGTAAAGTTTTAAAACAAATATAATAGGTTTTTAAAAAGTTTGAGTAAAAAAAGGAGTATGTTAAGGCTTTCATTACTATATATCTAGCTATTTAATAAAACGTCGCCATAACATCAGATCACTTACTTTAATATTAACTTGTACTAGATACGTTAAATAACGGAATCGGTGGTATCGCTTTTTAACTAAAGGGATTACCAACAGGTACTGAGGTTGTCAATAAGTTGATATCTTATATAAGAATTTTGGCTTTTTCCCTGAAAACTAAACGATATCGAGACAAGGTATACTATTAATACGAGAAAAGCATTAACCGTGGTGAAATGCTTAAGGAAAGCAAGGCCATAGGTAATTAAGTTGCCTTTTCCGATAATAATATATACTAATTACGCGAACCTGATTTTATCATTAACGAGTTCAACAATACCAATGAGGAAAATCGCATAATAAATATATATTTTCGGGATCTTTAACGTGAAAATAATATATCACCCTATTACAAATAAGATTATTAAAATCGTGGATGAGACTTCAAGATGATTAGGTTTAATTGTAAAACTTTTAAAATTAAATATATGAAAATTACCGTAAATAGTATGAAAATATTTATTCGTAAGATTAACGATACTAAAAGATCGGGGAAATGGAATTATTTTGTTTATAGGAGTGTTACGCCTTGAACGAATGCTACGACCTGGAAGAGTAACAATGGAAATCGTATACATCGACGAAACGAATTAATACAGAGATATCATGTGATACTATATAGGTAGATAAAAGATAATTAAGGATTTATTAATATAAATGAAAAGGAAAATGAAACGAGACTTACTATAATTTTGTATTTAGGAAGAAGTACTGTTAAGGCAAAAACTTGGTAAAGGATACTTATTATACGTAAAAAAACGTAAGGTACCTTAAGTATTAAAGTGGGCTTATAATCTTTATAGTTTTTTTGCGGCAACCTTAATCCTTTACAAATTAACGGGAATATTATAGTGGTCGACTTAGTATATTGATACCAAAGAATACATTAAAACTTACAAAACATACATATTATTTAGTATCGTTAAACCACTTAATGTAAAACTCGTACCTATTATGGCTCTAGGACTATAAGATACTATAGGTATGGATTTTGAAGGTAAAATTGATTTAAAAGAAGTCAGCGGTGTAATTTATCTTCACCTTGTAATCAACTATTTTTCGCCATTTTTGTTTTGTCGAGTAATAGTTAAATTAACAGAAAAAAAGGTATGTCAGATATGGGGGCTTATTACTAACGTTTTTAGATACCCTAAGGAATGTTACTCGAATAACGCGAGATATTTTAAAAACCCGACGGTTATAAAGTTTTCTTTAAAGGCGGAAGGAAGATAATAAATACGCTTACATACATAGCCATATTAATAAGACTAATTAAAGGATTAGTAAAGTTGGTTGAAAATAGACTAAAGAAATGGGTTTACGAACGTGGGTATAGACAACTCGAAAAGTAGCCTAAAGCTTTCTTCAACATTATAAAGGCTATTAATAATAAGCTCGTAAAAAACCTACTTTATACACATTTATAAATTATGTTATATTAGTTAATAAAACCCTTAGGAATGGTCGTAAAGGCAGTGTTAAACCTGGATCGAAAACAATTAGCGGCGATGTTAAATAAATCATAAGCTAATAAGAAGGCAATTTGCGATAAGTTCTTCAGCCGGCGTAACAGTTTATATTAATAAATAGCTAATATATAGGTGAAGCGATGGATTAAATTTAAAATTGACTTTAAAGATAATGGGTTTAAAGTTGGCGACTGGGTATAGGAAGTCGTGCCGAAGACCTGTGACATCAAATTAAAAAGGTCTTTGGTTAATAAAGATAAAAGTAAAGACTTGAAAAATATTCGAGCGCCTAACTTTAAGCTGCGATAGATAAGGCCGTAGGAAGTTAACGAAATCGCTTTATCTGTATCGCTTTAAATCGTTAATTCTACTACCAAATTAAAAAAAAAGGAAAATCCACGTCAACTTACTAAAGCTATACGTTGAAAGAGAAAAGGATAAGAAGGAAGAGGACGAAAAAAGAAGAAAAAGCGGGTAAGATGTGAAAGAAATAAGGAATCCTTACGTCAGCAACCTTGACGGCAACGAGCGTGCCATCGATCAAGACGCGTTACGATGGGATAACGGCGCCGTTAATCAGAACGCGTCTCGATGGAATGAAGATATTGACCTTCGTTAAGATTGAAGTTGAAAAGGTTGAAAGGGCGAAGGTTGAGGTTATAAAAGGGTGAAAGTTGAAGTTGAAGTTGAAGTTAGAGTTGGAGTTGGAGGATTATCGTGAAGTATGGTGGAAAGTTCACTTTGCTCCTTATTTCTATTGTTTCATTACTCCACTTTACCCCACATCAATATTTGATGCGAACCTCAACTTTTATCTACTCCACTTTGTTTTATATGGCTTCAGGGACTTAGCTATACATTAATTGGGGGATAGATGGTAGCATGGAGAATTGATGTACATACTAAGCATGACTTATATTAGGGAAATGGCTACCCGCAGTCATGGGAGCGATGTTTGGAGATTAAAGGGGTACCTGTAAGGACTAGCCGAATTAGAAACAACAATGCAAATACACCTTTTTACCCCTCTAAATACCTCCCCTCAAAGAGACCATTTGTGCTGTAATCACAACCTACCTATCGAAATGGTTTAAATTAGGTAATTATGATAATTGGTTAAATTTACATACGTTAATCAATTGGTTGGGATTTACTTTAACTATAGGTACGCACCGTTAAGGGGGAAAAGAAAAGAAATTTTACCTAAACCAACAGCAATGTATCTTTTTATACTAACCTAAAATACGTGACACCGTAATTACCCTTTTATAGTTATACCCTTACAGCATCTACGTAATTACACCTCTATAAGGAACAAAAACAAACGCCATTAAAAACAATGTCGTTACTAATTGCCTAAAATAACCAAACTTTTACTATAATTACTGCCGCGACCAGAAACTACTAATTTAAACTTTTATAATTTGTATCGCAACTACATTATTATTACTAAATTACAGATATATACTATATTACAACCAGACTATTATTGCTAAACCACGGATACGGATTACGCTACAAACTCTCCTATTATTATCAAATAACAAATACGGATCGCAATGAGAAAAAAATTTACTTGTATTGATACTACCATATATCTCTATAGTTAATAAGCGGCCATGTTACGGGGTACACCTTTGCAAAGTAGACGGTAACTTACTACTTTGTAAGGTTTATTCCTGCAAAGTGTTTGATAACGTGTTACTGCGTAAAAGTAGCATCTGCAAAGTGTATAATAATGTGCCACTACTTAAAAGTGGCATTTACAAAATGTATGATAATATAATACTACCTAAAAATAGCATTTGCAAAGTGCACGATAAAATGCTACTACCTAAAGGGGAGATTAGCCGAGTGTATAGTAAAAGGCCACAATCTGAGTAAAAGGTTATAACCTCTCACCTGTAACGTGCACTCTCCAAATACTTTTTTTCTTGTTATTTTATCTTTACTACTACAATACCAATCTTTCTGATTACTCTTCTACTACGTTAACGTATAGAGACCTTATCGACATATGCCAATCAAAGTTCTTTAAAGATTTATAAATAACAACAGGTTGATTATACGGATCAAGGGATATGTAGAAAAGCTATATAGTAAGGCTAAAAACACTTGATAATAGATAAGAGGGAAATCAAGAAAACTTAAGTAAATGAGAAAACTATTAGGTTAATAATATCAACTTTATAGACTAGTACGGTTCATTTATATGTGTATACGAAGTAATAAGAGTATTAAAGTAATGAGCACTTGTTGCTGGGATTACAAGTAGTAGAGAGTGCAGCTATTATATAGATAGCAATACGAAAAGTAAAGGGAAGCACTTATATTACCAATTGATCTTCCTGTAAGATATACTAACACCACGAAAATAAAAAGCAGTCAATATTAAAATAGTAGTCAATTACAATACAATCAAGTTAATGGTATTGATTATATATTAACTGTATAAATTGCAAGTCTGTTGCAATATAATACTCAACTTAGTGTAAAGTACGTGTTAAATAGTTAGCCATATAAAGTAGTATATAAATCAGCTAACAGTCTGTCAAACTTAAAAGTAACAACAATCCACCACCTAACCTTGACAATACTACGTGTGACTTTAATTACAATTCGAATCGATAAAGGTTGCAACGACTGTAAACCTTTTACAAAACCAACAGGGGTGATCTTAAGAACCGCTTATTTAACCTTATTTAACCTTATTAAACCTTATTATTTTATTGAGGGGTTGCTTATTAAGAATCCACCAGTGAAAAACTCCAGCTATTAGGGCGAAATTACACTTTTACCAATGTAAATTCCTTTCTCTCAGTCAAAATGCATTTCGTTTGAAGAAATTCTAAAGTTCATTGAAAATATTAGATTTTCGCCAATATCCAAAAGAAGTAACCTAGGTATATCCAAAGTTTGGATTGATTGCAACGAAAATGGCAACTTGTTTGATCTGTAATGGTGCTCACCGTATATATCAGAATTAGGTCATTACTTCCGGTTCATATAATTCGGGATACATCCTTAAGACTTAAACTAAACAACAAACATTCCTAACAACCCCTTTTTGACCCATTCTATTACCCCTCCTGACTGCTACCACATGAACCCTCAATCACACAGCCTGTCAGCTTATCCCACGGTGCCTTCTCGCACAGCGAAAAACCTCCCATCCCACCAACCATGGGAAATCTGCGGGGCGGTCTCGCCCGAGATGTGCACCAAATTGTGCAAAAATACGAGGACGAGATGAGCGATGGCGGCGCGAGGAAACTGCCAGTCACCACCGTCAGCAGCATCTACGACTACATCCAACGCTCCAACTCCAGTCTGAGGCGGCACAAGAAGCGACCCCTCGAGGAGGTCATCGAGCGTGCGCTCGACAAGCGCAGGGAAGAGGCCAAGGACGACCGGGATTCGGATGACGAGCTGGAACAGCAACTGCGGGGTCGCAAAGAATGCGCCCCTGACGAGAGGACCGGTTCGCTGATCAACAAGCAGCTGACCAAGCACTGGACCTTCAACAAAGCCCAAGGCTCTCCTCTGTCAGCAGCGGCAGGCAGCGCGTCCGACGCCGTGGACGTGCATCCGCCGCCGCGCGCCTCGGCGACGCCCGGGCCGGCCGGCGACGGCGACAGGCACCCCACCGGCGAGGCGAGGCCCAAGCGCCGCCGCAAGGACCGCCGCGGCAGCAGCAGCGCCGCGCCCGCGCCGGCGGTGGACCGGATCCCATCGCCGGGCGGCCGCAACCTCGACGACATGGCCGGGATGGAGGCGGTCGTGCAGCGCCTCATGGGCCCCCTGTACGTGCCGCTGGAGTGCGCGGACGTGCTCGCGCGCCTGGGCCACACGCCCGCCGACGGCGTGCTGCTGCACGGGCCGTCGGGGTGCGGCAAGACGGCGCTGGCGCACGCGCTGGCGGCCGAGTTCGGCGTCGCCTTCATCCCCGTGTCGACGCAGAGCCTGGTCAGCGGCACGAGCGGCGAGAGCGAGAAGAACATCCGCAACGTCTTCGACGAGGCGATGCGCGTCGCCCCGTGCATCATCTTCCTGGACGAGCTGGATACGATCGCGGGCAAGAAGGACAGTGTGCTGAAGGCCATGGATGGCCGGATCATTGCCGAGATCTCGAGTGGCATGGACCGCCTTGGCCAACGGCCTGCGCGCCCGAGGACCACCAGCGACGATGACGAGAGCCCGGCCCGCGGGAATGTCGTCGTCCTGGCCGCCACGAACAAGCCCGACAACATCGACCCTACCATCCGCCGGCGCTTCGGCGTGGAGGTGGAGATTGGCATGCCCAACGAAGCCGTCCGCGAGGAGATCCTCCGCACCATGACGCGCGACAGGGCGCTCGCTGACGACGTTGACTTTGCGGCTCTCGCGCGCCTCACCCCCGGCTTCGTTGGCTCGGACCTCAAGCACGTCGTGGCTGCCGCGACCTACAACTGCGCGCTGTCGATGGTCGAGGCACGCAACACGCAGCTGCTCGCCCAGACCGACGTGCTGTACCGCCCGAGCTCCAGCCGGCCCCTCCGCCTCGCCAACGCCGCGCGCGCGCTCTCCACGGGCCCCAAGAACGCCATCGACATGGCCGACTTCACGGCGGCCGTCGCGGCGGTGCAGCCGGCCGCCAAGCGCGAGGGCTTCAGCGCGGTGCCCGACACCACGTGGGCGCACGTGGGCGCGCTGGCGGGCGTGCGGCGCAAGCTCGAGATGTGCATCATCGGGCCCATCAAGCACCCGCAGCGCTTCGCGGCCGTCGGCATCCGCCCGGCCGCGGGCATCCTGCTGTGGGGCCCGCCCGGCTGCGGCAAGACGCTGGTCGCCAAGGCGGTCGCCAACGAGAGCAAGGCCAGCTTCGTCTCCATCAAGGGGCCCGAGCTGCTCAACAAGTACGTGGGCGAGTCGGAGCGCGCCGTGCGCGGCCTGTTCGCGCGCGCGCGCAGCATGGCGCCGTGCATCCTCTTCTTCGACGAGATGGACGCGCTGGTGCCGACGCGCGACGTCGCGCTGACCGACTCGGGCTCGCGCGTCGTCAACGCCTTCCTGACCGAGCTGGACGGGACGGGCGACCGCAGCGGCGTCTACGTGGTCGGCGCGACCAACAGGCCCGACTGCATTGACCCTGCCATCCGGCGCCCGGGACGGCTGGGCACCAGCGTGTTCGTCGGGCTCCCGTCCGCCGAGGAGCGGGTGGACATCCTGAGGACGATCTATCATAACACGATCGCGGCCGGTCAGGAGGGCATGGACGGCAAGCTGCGCGCCATCGCACTCGACAGGCGCTGCAACGGCTTTTCGGGCGCCGACCTGGGCAACCTCATGCAGGCCGCGGCGCAGGCCTCGCTGGAGAGGAGGTATCTAGGGAAGGACATCACCGGCGAGGCAAACGAGGACGGAACAGACGAGATCATGCCTGGAGACTGGGAGAAAGCCCTCGAGGAGGTCAAGCCCAGTGTGAAGAAGGATGATGGCAGATACGACCCGCGACTATATTAGACCACCGTGTGCAGCAAGCACCCATGGAAGAGTATGTGTGCTACAAGCACCGGTGATCGTGCACTGCTAGAGGAAAACCACAAGAGCTACGATATTCGCCAAGTGGTTTGCCAGCCGGTGAGCCTCTCACAGCAGGTGAATTTCGGGTCGCAATGCCTCTTCAATAGCACTTTACATACTGTGAAGTGTGGATCCAGAGGGATACGCTGTGCAGTGACTGAGTGCCCTGCAGGCCAGAAAGGTCTCGAAGCCTGATTGGTCCGTGCACGGCCCACACGCCTATGTAGTCGAGGATTTGCAGGCCACCCTCGACTTAGACCTTGGCCATAATCAAAGGACCTGTACAATCAACTGCTTTTGACTCGATCGTGACTTGAGGCAACGTCTGTCGGTAGGGTCCCAGCAGTAAACACAGAAGCCACATGTCGACTGCCGGCCTTTGAGGGCTCATTTAAATTCGGTCGTGATTGGCGTCTATTTTCAGGCTTGGCCTTTCTCAGCCTTGGATCTGCAAGGCTGCATGCGAAAAGAAATAGTGTGGCATGCACTGCAGCACAACCTGCGGGCAACACCACAACTGAACAATCTCTTACAATGTCGCATATTTTGAGAATGCAAGATGTTGTTATTGTGAAGAGTAGAGTTGTTAGTGGAAAGGCGCGTGACACGCCGCGCCCGCTGGAAGCGCAGGTCTATGTCTATAGTACAGGTGTTTCTAGCGCCCGATCTGTGCCTGTCTTTGTGTCTAGTGTAGGGATGCAAATCGACGCCCTCATATGGTTACATCCAAACGCCGGCCCGAGCAAGTCGTCTATTTCGTAGCTTCCCGCAGGTAGCTGTTGAGGAGTCTGGTTAGCAACATGTATTGAGGATGAGAGGTGAATGCCACCAAAAACATCGGGATAGTGGTATACGTACGTGATCAGGTCGTTCCTGTCCTTGTCCTTCTTGAGACCACCAAAGGCCATCTTGGTGCCGGGAATGTATTTCTTGGGGCTCTCGAGG
>JASMMZ010000014.1:3765850-3904911 GCA_038502455.1 Anisogramma anomala
CGGAAGGCCGGCATTGGTGTCGTCGATAGATATATGCCCTGCATTTCATCCACTAGTAGTTAGTAGTGGCAGGTGGTGCTATCAACGGCACCGATGTCTCTCCTCCCTTTGACGACCAACTCACGTGATGGCGTCCGAGAAGAATAATAGTGACCACCGACTGTGACACACATACAAGCACGCATACATAAATACATAGATATAAAAATACATTACATACATAGATACATAGATACATAGATACATAGATACATAGATACATAGATACATAGATACATACATACATACATACATACATACATCGATACATAGATACATACATACATACATACATACATACATACATACATACATACATACATACATACATACATAGATACATACATAGATATATACATACATAGATACATACATGCATACATGCATACATGCATACATGCATACACACACACACATATATATATGTACATATATACATACATTGTTGATAGGTCTTGCCTGTAGGCCTTTAGACGTTGCAACGAGTTGTAGATTCGAATCGTGGTCGAAGTAACAGATGGTATTGCAAAGTTAAGTGGTGGATGTAGGATCCAAGTTACGTAGGCCACTAGCCGTTCTGCACACTAATTTGTATAGGCCAAAGCTTAGCCCGCGACTTATGTTAAATAGGCACCTAACAATTAATATGCATCTATTGTTGGTAGGCCTTTATCTTTGCAACGTAGTCGATTCGAATCTCTGGTCGAAGTAACTGGTGCTGCATTGAAAGTGGTGATGTGTTACTTCTAACTTTGGCAGACCGTTAGCCGGTCTGTACACTAATTTGTATGGCCAATTGCTTGGCCCGTGCCCTAACCTGAAGTTGGCACCTATTGTACTTGACTTACAGTCAATACAGTTAATCACACGAACTATAGTCAATTTATAGTTAGTATTATCAATTAACTGTGAGTATAGTTGACTTAACTGTACTGCAATTAACTGTTATTCCAACACTGGCGGCTTTTTGTTTTGTACATGCACGTCAGTGTAGCTAATGTCTTACCTACAATAAGCCTTGAACTCCCTTCTTAATCCGTATGCTAAACCCTTGTTAATTCCAGTTAATTTGCACCAAAATTGACTTCAATTACGGCCCTTTATCCTACATGCTCGAGTCTTTTATTCCTTAACTTTCGTACACAAGTCTTTTGCTATAGATTTACGCGTATTACATACGTTATCAATTGCATACCCTTTGCCATTAGTTTCGAGTATGTTTTGCTTGCATATTATTATTGTTACTATCACTATTACCCTGGCAGTCTTTTAGTATGCCAAGGCATCCCTGTTTCTTTATGTCATGTGCAGGGTGGTTTACGTAGCCTTCGATTTATAGGGTCAACATATTGTTATCCATAAACCTTTCTAAGACGTTATTAGGTGTAGCTTTGATTAAAGCGTTTGAGGGGTTATTTTTGCTGTTAATCTACCGGAACTTATTGATTTTCAAGGCTTTATATACTTTTCTTAAAGTTATCACATATATTATTAAATCTTATTCATTGATTGTGCTTAGCTTCTACAAGTTTTCGTAAAAGCTCCGGAAGTTTATGTATATAACTATAGGTATCGGAGGTAATTCTAACTATTTAGTGATAATCTTTAACGTTCCATTAATTACTATATCAATATCGAAGTTTGTTATTTTATCGTCAACTTTTAATATTAGTATGTTTCGTGTTATATGTTTATATTGAACGAATATTTAATATACGAGGTTGCCAGTAATTATAAATTGCCTATTGGATTTCTTTTTGTTAACAGGCATTATAAGGAATCCGATTAACGATGTAAGGCTAAAATCATTCGCAAAAAAACTGTTTGTAAATATTATCAACTTCACCATCGTTAAGTTCACTAGCACTATATTAATACCTCTTTCTAAATCATTTATTTAACACTAAATCCTCTAGTTCAACTTGTTAAAATTCTGATTTTGTAGGTTTTTTTGTTTTTGTTGTAGTTGATAAATCATAGGATACATTCAGTTAACACAATGTAGCAATGTATATCATTTGAACTTTTTGCTTTAAGTATCGCTATAATTTTGCCTCGTGTGAAGAAACTAGGCCAAAGATATCACTTAAGGTAGTGGCATACTCTCTATAATCCTCGATGAAGAAAGAAGAAGAGAATCCCTAGTAAGGAGCTGCTATGGAGCTACAGAAAAAGGAGTAACCCGGTTACGTGACAGATGAGGATATGTTTCCGTACGGCTTCCAAACAGTTTTATAGCACTGTAAGAGTATGAATAGCAACTATTAGGGTTAGATCCTTGGTAACCATTAGCTTAAGTACCAGCTTATAATATTACCCTTTAGTTGACCCTCCCCCCTACGGTATGATATGAAAGGCGATAAAAGGTTCTGGCGAAATGAAGGGTATATCAGGTACATAACAACCTTTTCGGAGCAGCTTGAAGTGCCGTAGTATCGTGTAAAAGGTTCTAGCTATCGAATGGTTTACTACTGCGCAGAAACCACTAGCAATAACCTTTTGACTACCATTCCTATAAATAGTTCTATAAGCTCTCCCTAGAAATATAAACTTCCTTTCTACAAATACTTTTTTATACGATTAATATCTTCACCTTTCTATATTACTAGTATCTTAACATCTTATCTTTTTTAAAAAGAAAAGATTTTTTTAATATTTTTGTTAACGGATATTGAAATAAGGCCTTAATTCATAGCGAAGGTCTATAAGGTTATGAGAAACATAAATATAACTGTTTCAAAGTCGTCTAGGTTTTGTTAACAAGTAAACACTTTTTATCAAACACCTAATTAATATATACCTAAATAGAATTCGTAAATGAACATTTTTAAAATACGTTTAAAAGATAGTTTATAACTTTGGAAAGATTGTTTGAGGAAACTAAAAGTAAGTTTAAACCTATATAACGGTTGGAAAAATATTAACAAGCTGTTAGATACCGGTGATTAGTACTGTTTGTACTTTGTTAGGGCGATGATTAGTAATTTTAGTTATATATATACTCCGTTAAACATAAAACTGAATATAAACGAAGTAATTGAAAAGCTATCCGAAGCCTACCTAGCCTTGAAAATTTAAACCCAGAGTAAGTGATTCTCTTACAAGCCGCTTTTTAAGTGTTAACAAGTGGCTAAACAACCTATAAACTTAGGTTGTCGACGTTAAAAAGGCTATAAGAGTGTGTCAGGTAATATAAAGGAAGTTGAATATCCGTGGGGGAGTAGGTTTAATACCTGCCACCCCTATTCATTCTGGCAGCCTTCGGGTCGTACAGATTTTTAACTAGGAGCATGGTTTTTAGTTAAGTAGAGTATACTTGAAGTAAGTGTGGGTATTGCGGTTAGAGACGACTAGGGAATTGGTTGAAGATTCCGAACGTATTAATAGCAGGTTAATTTGTATTAAGAGCAAGTTGGGTAAGTTGCCCGAAATAGGTAATAAAATGCTATCTATGAACGGTTTGAGCGAAGGTTCGAAATATAACGAATTTGATAATATAGTTTAATAGTTTTATTTATAATATTAATGTAAGTTGACTATATATTCGGTACCCATAAAATAGTGGTTTTTACGCCGTTCAATGATGTAAAATGTAATATTTTAAGCTCATTTACGGGATGGACGGAAAGGTTTGTTATAATGTTCGGCCGACCTATAATATGATTTGAACACGTTCAAGGCTGCAGTATTTGAAAAGTTTAAAAACTGTTTTTAAGTTGAGTATACGTAATTTACTCATCGAATTAATACTTATTATTTTAGGGTGCTGTTAAGCTGGATACGGATTATGTAGGAATTTTTTCGAGTTCATAAAATACTTTCGATGTGATATTTAGGTTTCGTTTCGCCGTCTCTACTTATAATTTCTATAGCTGGTAATTAAAAGTTTCGGGTTTATTGGTTCGGAAGTGGGTTAGAAACGGGTAGAATAAGTTAGTCTATATAAAACCAGGAATATTTCCCTTCCAGAACATTAAGTTCAATAATATAGGAATTGATAATACTTGTTATATGTTATATGTTATAAAGTTAATTTAGATTTTTTCAAAGCATGTTTTATTTATATTTTTAAGAAAATGTAGAAGTTATTACCGATCCAAAATCGTTTCATGGGGAAGAATTATTGGTAAGCGCCTTTCTTTATAAGTTTTTACGTAGTTGTTATTACAACTCGCACGAATTTAGTAATATTGCAGATACATTAGACGAAATTTCTAGCCTTTATATACGACTTCATAATTGGAATTAGTAAACGTCAAACAATTTACATAAAGTTAACTTGATAGTTATGAGTTTAAAAAATGAGTTAATACTGATAGTAATTATATCCTTAGTATTTAACGTTAATTATTAACCTCTACCATAAATTATTTTATTTAAGTTAAGTGTAAATTACGAAGGAATATAAGTATGTTAGGATTTTTTTAATTAATATATTCGGTAGTTTCGTTAGTTTGGGGATGGAATACAGTATTTAGGCATTAGTTTACCTATATCAAATCATAAAAACGTTTCTATAACTCACTGGTTTCATTTAAACCTTAATTATCAATAATACATAAAAAAAGTTAAATTGATAATATTAATTTAAAACCCATTTTATTTAAACCTCTTCTTTTGAAAAAGTTATTATTCTGAAGGTAACGACTTTACTTAAATGGTTTGTAATAATCATAAGGTAACGTGGGTCGCCGGTACGGTTTTTAAAAAAAAGTCGATTATAAAGTCGATGAAAAATTCCTTTCAAACCATTCAAAAACTGATAAGGGTTTAAAGAGATTTTTTAGACAATGTTTCTAATAAGTTATACGTCTGTTGGTAGGGCTTTGGATATTATAATGTTTTCGATTCGATTGGTCGAAGTAACAATAGTATTGCATAATCAAGTGGTGGATGTATTGTTCTAGGTTTGGCAAATCGATAGCCAGTCTATATAGTAATTTCTATAGCTAATTTCTTAGCCTGTGCCCTAGTGTAAAGTGAGTGTGTACTGTACTTGACTTACAGCTCATACAATAGGCCCGCACAAAATAATACACTAAACTTACATTCAGTATAGTCTACTTTACTATAAGTAAAGTTAATCTACTACATTATAAATACTATTATTCCAATACTGGCGACTTTTTAGTTTGTACGCGTACGCCAGTATAGTTTACCAATTCTTTCCGGTAAGCGCTAAACTGCGACCTTGTTAATTAGCCAAACCATTGTTCATTTTAATTAACCTTTATATCAAATTACGTCTATTTACACTTAAATTCACCACAATTGCCGTTACTTGTTTTACAGCTCTGAGTTCCGACTTTATCGACTCCTATGAAAGGCTTTTCCGCTATAAATCCATATAAGCCTTTACTTCATTCGTGTTATTTAAATAAGTCGCTATCGTTAATCCCCTGGTAGTTTTTCAGTTTACCAATATATTCATATCTGGTGCCGCCACGTAATTTGGTTTTGCCGGGTGGCTTATTAACGTAGCCCTCGATTCATATAGTTAGGTAATTACTATTTACAAATCTTTCAAGGGCCTTATTTGGCGATGCCTTTATTATAGTATTGGTAGGATTATTTTTACCATTAATTTACCGAAACTACTTAATCTCCCTCCTTTTGTAAGCTTTACAAAGTGTCGTTACATCGATTATTAGGTTTTTTTCGCTAGTGATTCCGAAATTCCCAAGGTACTCGAATAGGTTCCTAAAGTTAGTACAAATTATTAACGGGATAAGAGGAATCTTTAGTTGCCTTGTAATAATATTAAGGATTTTCCACAATGCCATACCTATATTAAAACCCGTTATTATACTGTAAAACTTTAAAGCTAATACGCTTCATATAATCCTTTTATATTGAACAAAGGTTTAAGAAATCAGGTTACCGATAATTCTAAATTAATCTTCCAGATTATCCTTATTGACGAGGGTTATAAGGAAGCTCATCGATAAGAAAAGATCGATATGATTGATAAAAAATCTATCCGTAAAAATTATTTACTGAGCTTTCGATAGGTCGATTAAAACCATATTAATCCTTTGGTTTAGAATTTATATTTGTCATTGGAACCTCTTATTTAGCCGGTTAAACTTGTTAAATATCAGGTTTTACGTTTATGTCGCGATAAATAGGTCGTATAAGGCCTTCAGTTAGCATAAGATAGCAATATAACTGTCATAGACACGCTTTTTTTCGGTATTTTTAGGCCTTAACTACGTTAGTTTTGTCGATTATAACCAAATTGATACCCTAATCCATTCAACAAAAGTTAAAGCGGACATTAACACTAAACATACGGATTAATAATTGATTCAAGTTAATTTAGCTACCTTCCGCTAATATCGTAACCGGCTTGCAATTCCAAAACTTCAAATTTTCAATCGCATGCTATTCTGATACCATAGAGATAGCTGTTTCAACAAAAAGGGTATTGTTAATTTATATATCCACCAAGCTGAAGTTTTTCTTCCACATTACTAGTAAATACGGGTTGTATATTAAAAACTTTATACCTAACCATAATTTAGAATTCGATTAATGAGTCAAAAACCAATAAGTATTTATTTTAACTAATCTGAATAAAAAGCTTAATATATTGTATTATTGTTCCTGAAAGATCAATGGGCTGTAATTCCTTGATTAATTTTAGTAATACAATTCGATATAAATCTATTAGTAACCACATATTAACTTGCATTATATCTTGCAAATAAAACGTAAGCTTACCTTTAGTTTCAGTTAATGAACTTGTTTCTAAAACGACTATTAAACGTTAGCTAATCTTTTGAATTATTAGCTATTACGTAAAGATTCAATATTTACCTTTATTACTTTATTGTATCCTTAAACGATTAGGCATCATTTTTCGTACAATCGCCTTATAGTCTTTCCTTTAACCTCGCGGATAATCCTTAACTTAAAAATAGTAATAGTTAGGTTTTAGAGGTTAAAATTAGCTTTTGGTACGAATTATACAACTTTTCGAATGAGTAAGTCGTTAATATTGACCTTGTAGCTTTCCTTAAAGGGTTTATCAAAAGTCTTAATAATAATTTATACTCGAAGCATTTGTATCAAGTTTTTATTATTTTTCACTTTCTTACTCACTTAGGTAATATTATTAATGTAACCCGGTATATATTCCTTCTCTTTAACATTTCTTTCATTCTAGGATCATTCGCGCCGGCATAGTTTTATTGGCTTATTTATAACGGATACAGATGGTTTATATGAGTTCGGTTATTAAGCTTAAAGGTCTTTATTGTTAATAACACTAATATAAAGCTTAATATAAATTATAAGAAAAGTTACAAAACCGTTAGCAATTTTATCAACTATTTTAAAGTTAACGATATTTAAGGTCTTTTATTGGACTTTCCATTTATCTGGCTCTCGCTACACAAGGATTTTACTTTATAACAGCAGGGTAAGCACGTCGATTCGTAAGGTCTTTTCTCGTATTAAAGGTACCGTTAACCTGGCGGTATGTCGATTTCTTTCGTAATTCCTTTAGTGCTTTACCGTAGGTCACCGCTCATTTATGGATACTTACTAATGATAGAGATTTATTCGTTAGACGTAACTACAGTCCTAAAACCAATAACGTTAACACTAGGCTATTAAGGTCCACATTATTGGTTAATCTCTTTACCTCTATTTAAAGGTGGACTTTTAGATCTATAAATCTTTTCATCTTTAATGTAGGGATATTATACGTTTGACGAAGTAGGGAGTATGCCCTTTCAATCTTTCCAATACTCTAGTAAATATTTACAAATACCTATTTACATTAAATAATTATTATTTTAATATCTTCATAAAACTCCGCCGCCGTAAAGTTAATACCGGCATTATAAACACCAATGTCAAGTAAGCCCAAGTACGTATCAATCTATAACATCTTTAACGTTTCTTACGTATCCTTTTCCAAAAAAGACTTCAGAAACTTGACTCCGTGAAAAAAATCTACGAAGTTAACTACGTAAAAAACAAGATTATTATTTAAATAAAACACATCGATAGAAACCTTACAGTGCAAATCCTTATCGTTTTTTAATATATAATTAAATCTTCGGGGGGCTAGGATATACGTTTAGTAGTAGTAATAAAGTTTTTCAATAGCTTTTAGGGCAAAGTATTCCATATCTTTATGCCCTACAGACTTCAAAACTTTATATAACCTATTAATGGTTGAGTAGTTAAATCGCCGTTATAGTTAGCGTAACTCCGGCTCCGTCAGGTTTAATATCACTGCCTTTAGGCCTTAAAAATGAACCTATAAGTACCTCTACTTAAAGGCGAAGGGAAACCTTTAGCCGTTTTTAACCAGATCTTTGGAGTTAACGTTAACTTTAACGCCAAAGATCTTATATCTTCCAAATAAAGAAAGAAAAGAGTGGGGGACTTAACGATGTGAAACGTAATCGACTCAATAATAATTTAAACTACTGTTATACTTAGTAACGATAGTTATTCATCTGATCTGAAGATAACTTCAGCCTTATTGATATCGTAATAGTTGATTTAAATAGCTGTAACGCTTTTCCTCTGCAATGCCATATATTGCGAATAGCCTCGTATTAAATACCTTGCTGCCCTTATATTTGATATAATACATTCAAATATATAGTCCGCATAATAATAGTGGAGGTTAAAGTTATTTAAGAGATTAGGGGCTTGGTTAAGGTAAAGGTAAGAGCCTTCACCGCCTAAATAGTATAGGAAGGCATAGTTGGCTAGTTATTAAGCTGAGTTAGAAGTAGTATCTTTATGCCACTTAATTTTCTGAGGGTCATTATTACCGTTAATTAGCTCGTTGCCTTGAAAGTCTACGATTTAATCCAAGTATTCCTGTTTAAAAGTAATATGGTATTAGATGGAATATATTAACTTTATATTATTTCATTCAACTTGGGGGTAGCGAGTTAACTAACAGCCAGACTTACTACAAATCCAATATCTTTCACCACTATTCCAATGATAGTACTTACGTTTAACATGTTTGTTTAACTCTTAGCTTTATTAACACTAACGTAGCTATTACCTTTAGGTCTAGGTCGATAGTTCAGAGCTTAGGCGTTAAGGGTGTTTATAACTGTACTTGCGATCAACGTAATTAATCACCGTAAAGTTTTCTTTATTTACGTCGGGAAAACTACTGGTTTATGGGTATATACTAAGCGAATTCGGTATACGCGTTATTATAGTTATGAGAGAGAAACGCAACTAGCTAAAAAAGCCTTTATAAGTGGTATCTAGGCGTTATAAGGCGTATTAAAATCTGTTAACACCCGTAATTACTGCCCGTATCTACTTGCGAAGTATAGCTTTGCTAGCTAAGGCCTTCCCCATTGCTTGTTAATACAATATTAGCTTGTTAAGCATCTGATTTGGCATATTTATCAGTGTTTCCTCCTCTTTTTTCTTTGTTATTATCGTGGTTTAACCAGTAGTAACCCAATTTATATGGTATTGGGTAAGGTGGATGTTGTATTCGAAGTAAATTTTCATATTATCGTAAACTTTGCGAAAAGTGGTTACTCGAGTTTAAAAGATTAGGTAGTATTCCCTAGCGTACCTTTAAATCTTGTCGCAGTCCATAAAAATCTTATAATTAATGTTAACCATCTTAATAAGTCTTAGTAGTAAGTTACAATAATCATCACAATCTTCTTTAATAGTATTTCCTTATAATTTAAGCTTATGATTTTCTGGAGTATGGTGTTTAGGGTAATTGTCAGTCGCTTGAACCGAAGAGTAAAGTCTTATTCCAGGACCTATAGTAAGCTTGCGCGTGTAGAAAAACCTGTCGTAAGAAGGCTTTTAAAGAACTCAGCGATTAAAAAACTGAGGGGTAATATGGGCTTAAATATTTTGAGGGAATTGACGATTTTTTTTAATTAACTGGTATAAAGCGCCGACATTAATTCTTTTAGCGGTATTGGCAGCTAATACTTTACACACCCTACCGCCATTAAAAGTATACTTTGTATTGTTACGTAAAGGTGTTAGATTACTGATCAAATTAACAGGTTTTTTATCGTTAGCGCTTTAAATAGCTTAACTTAGTAAAGAGTAAAATAGAGGTCCCATAAAACTTATATAAAGGCGTTAAAAATCTTTAATGCCTTTCTCTTTCCCTCAAAGGTCTTGAGGATTAGAATCTTAAATGGGGTCTTTCAGTTAAGCCAGTTCAAAAAGGGTTTTAAACAGTTGGAGTGGAGTCTCCTAAGGGATTTAAATGCTACAGAGGTTAACCCCTTTTTTCAATTTAACTTTAACCATACGTTAAATTATCTTCTACATATTAAAAGTCCAATAATTAAAAAACTTCTAGGAATCTTAAAAAGTGCGAACGTTATGGCCGTAGTCGTTACCAAAGTTCGCGTCGATAATATATTAGTTAACTCAATTGATTAAGTAAGCCTTAGTCTAGGGTTAGTTAACATCGATAATTAAGAGATTTTGTTATAATAATTGGTGAAAACAGCTCCAAGAGTTTTAATTTTCTTTATATATTTTTCACTTAAAGCTATTTTAACGGTTTAACTTGTATAACACGTATAGGGCGTATAGGGTCAGGAGCTTAATAATCTTTAGGTATAGTTATTCAATGTTGTAGCGTAAAGTCGCGTAGAAACTTGGCGAGTTGGTATTATGTCGCGCGACGTAGCTTTCTTGACGCCACTTGGCGATTCTTGATATTTTCGCTTAAAGCAACGAATTTAACGATTAAATTCACGTAAGGGAAGTAGAAAAAAATAAAGTAAGGGTAAAGGTTTGATATAAAAGTTAAGGTTGAAAGTCGTTTATTATGATTGTTTAACTGTAGGACTTAGTCGTTTTTGTAATAGTAACACATGCAATAGTACTAACTTAGCCGTTTATCAACTTACCGAAATTTAAAACTTCTAACAGTCAACCTTAACATTTTTAAGCAAGATTTGTAAAGATTTCTTGGTATTTTTAATAGAGGTACCGTTGTTACCTCTTAGTTACGGTAAAAAATAATGCAGCTAAGAAGTCTTTTTTATTTACTGCCGTGAAAACCGACGCATCTGTAAAGGCCTTTCACAAAAATCTTTCCTTTACTTTAGCCGTCGTTTAACGCAAAGCGTAACCGGAAAGTAACTTCTTCTACTTAGCTTATCTGTACTTAACCTAATAAGCACTAATTAGTGTTGGTAGGGCTTTAAACGTTACAACGTTATCGATTCGATTGGTCGAAGTAACAGTGCTATTGTGTGGTCAAGTGGTGTATGTATTTTTTTAGGTTTGGCAGACCGCTAGCCGTTCTGCATAGTAATTTGTATGGCCAATTGCTTGGCCCGTGCCCTAGTGTGAAATAGGCGCATACTGTACTTGACTTGCAGCCAATACAGTAGGCCCGTACAAAATAATACACTCAACTTGCAGTCAGTATAGTTAACTTTACTGTAAGTAAAGTTGACCTACTGAACTGCAAATACTACTATTCCAAAAACGTCCATAAATATTGTAATTTCGGTTAAAACGATGGACCACATACTATAGCCTGGGTTAAAATGCGTTTTAAAAAGGATAAAGATGGTGGCGTCATGGTTTAGGTAACTAATAAAAAGTGAATCGTAGGTAACTTATATTAACGCGGTAATTAACGACTTGTAAACGGGTATCTAAATACGGTTACGAAACCATAAAATTCCGTTGTCGTTTATTCAATGTTTCGAAATTAAAACCTTAAGTATTTAGTTATTAATACGAATATCGATAGGAAACCTTCAGTCGCTCATACGTACCATACAAACCAAGCGTGGGTAATTAGCGTTCCGGGTAATAACGGCGTCCCAACTGTTTTAAAGGTCGATATTGATAGAGAAAATTATTTAAATATATAATAGCTACAGTCGTACAGCACACAAGTGAATAACAGGGCCAATAAGGCTAGTTAGTACTTGGTACAAACTTCAAGTACTGAACCTCTGAACACCAAAGGATGAGGAATTCACCGGAGTTGTAGATATCTCCACCAGCACTAGTATTGACTAGTATGGAGGATCAGCACAGAGATGCTACCTGGGCTAGTATTTACTAGTATACACTTGTCGGTAAGGTCTCTATTCACGTGAATGTAAATGAAGAGTAATCAGAAAGATTGGTACTGTAGTAAAAGGTAGATAGATCATAGGTCCAAAAGAGGAATTCAGAGAGTGCACGGTACGGATGGGAGGTTATAAACTACTTATCCGGGAAGTGGCCCTTTTGCTATGCACTCTGGAATACCCATTTCATACCACTCCACGTATGATGCACTTTGCACCTTGCAAAAATGTAGCCTGCAGCGTAACACGTTACCGTGCACTTTGCAGGAGTGCACCTTGTAATATAGTACACTGCCACTTAGCCTATGTATACTAGCTGTAGGGATATATAGTAATATCCACAACACTAGTATAAACCAATACAGAGTGTCGACCTGGAATCGAGATCTCTATAAAGATACACTTGATTATAGATCAAGTGCTTCATGTAGATTCTAAAATATTTAAATCTATAAGCCTACATGATATTTTTTTGTGTAGTACCTTCAATATATTAGCATTACGACTATGCCCTACTATATACTAAATCAGTTTACTTATTTTATACGAATTAAAATGTCTACTTTTTCTGGATTATTTGATACCTTTGAGAATAAATTATTTATATCTCCAAAACGTAGTTCATTTTCGCCACCAAGGTTATCCTATGGCAGTACCAGTGATAATAGTCTTCCTTTGTAAAGGACCGTTATTGCTTCCGGTTCCTCAAAACCTACAGGTTTTTCTATTCCAGCCAAATCCCCATCCCTTTGATTTCTACATTTGAAGGCTACTTTCATTGCTTTAGGGGCTTTGGACCCTGAAGTTTTATTGAAAAAAGGAAGGAAGGAAGTTCGTAAAGCCTATAAGGCTAAAGCTAAGTAAAAAATTCAAGTTGTTAATATTAATGATCTTGTTAATAAAGAGGAAGAGGCTAAAGTTAAAGCTATTAGTTCCTTTGACCTTTTAGAATTTGTAAGGCTTAAGTTAGCTATCGACTTATACGAAAAGCTGTGAGCTAAGCTTAAGAAACGTTTAAAAGGATGAAAGAAATTGGAACTACTTAGATCGACAGGTATTATTACACTAGTAAAGGAGGAGAAGGGTAATATTGAAAAACCCTTCTTTAATGCTAAAGAAAGAAAGTAATGTACAAAGCCTAAGTTGTAATTACTAAAAGACTTTGAAAGGTTAACCTTTACAAATATCAACGTATATTTCATAGTAATTAAAGGTTGTGTTATTAGTAATAACTATTTTGAAATATTTAAGGGTATATTTAAGATTAAGATAAATACAGTATTTATATATATAGACTAAATTTACTTATTTATTTCCATTGACTACAGTCTTTCGAAGACTTTAAAAACTATGCGTATACGAATCCAGGCCTATAAGATACTTGCTTTTTCCATTATTTTAGACCTTTTAATAGTTATCGTAGGTATTAAGAACCTGTGTAATTCCTTATCAAAATTGATTGGTATATATGAAGTCATTGGACTGATCTACTATTAATTAATTTAAAAACAAACTTCGTTTTCTACGCTATTTACATTATTTAGCCTCAAGCTCTTTTTATGATAGCGTTTGAAAACATTAAAAGGTGTTTAATTTATGAATGATGTTAGGTTAAAGATATTAATTATTCTTCATAGTTCTGGATCTTTATTAAACCCGAGTTTCTAGTCTGAATAGTTCTTATATAAAGTGAATTGAGGAAAGCTATCCTTTTATCACTACGTGAATTATAGTCGGACTACGAAGACAAAAACCGGCTTTAAGGAGGAAAAGAAATATTCAATTACATTTTTTTAGGTAGACGGAAAAACAAGTTATCTGTTAACTGTGATTATAGTATTGGTTAGTTTAAGAAAAACTGCCATTTGAGCTTTAAAAATGACTATTTAGTACAGTATTTTGGGGTATTATACCCAAATCTATGGCTTTTCAATACTGGTAAATCTATTAGTAAGAAAGAAGAAGCGGATGTTATTACAGTTGATAACGGTAAAGTAAAAGACTTCGGCTACTTGCAGTATTATAAATTTATCGTGCTATTACTATCAATTATGTAGTCAGATATTCAATTTGATAGGTCTACTGTGAAAAATCCTACATAAGACCCCGTATTACAGAATTTTAGCTAAGTAAAGGCCTTATTTTACACGGGTATATCCGATTTGAGGTATTCACTTTCAATCTTAAGGGATCTATTTTTCACGTCAATCAGCGAAAACAATTAATTCAAGGCCGTAATAGAAGCGGATAGTATCTCCGTGCAGACCATACTTTTAACATCAAGCCATTAAAACTTAACACTAAGTCTTGATTTTCTTCCTCCTTCCATATTACAATATAGTTTTGCAATTCATAGACTCCAGTTTCGAGACTTTATTAAATCTAATTCAAGTTTATATTACTATATTTTTGACAACAATAAGTAAGGCGAAAACTACCCCGGATTACGGATAGGGGGTAGTGGTATTTAGCCTATTAGTAAAGGAACAGTTTAAATATCAATCAAGTTTAAATAAGACTACAATTATAATACCTTAACTTTTTATTACTGTTTTTATTATCCTAAGTTTATTATAAGCCTAATTTGCCTATAATAACTTTATAACTTGAGTATTAAATCTCAACACTAATTATTAGTTAACGTACAAATTAAGGATAAAATTTTTATTATAACTAACGATTATACTATTATTTAAGCTACATAACAGTTTCATTACAACTTTATTATTATAGATTTCAGTAAGTCCTTCAATATTTTCCTTTCAAATATAAAATTCGGTTATACCAGCCTAAGGTTAGTAGAGGAATTACTTTAGTTGTTAGACAGCTTTAAGAAAAACCAGGAAATCGAGAATTTAAACTTTATTTGTATTTTTCGTAAACTTTCAAAAAGTACTTGATGATAACTATGCTTTTAATACGGTACTCCAGGAAAAAAAGGGTCTATTTGAACCTTTATTAGCTTTCTGGAAATAACTATTAGCTCAAAAGGCGGATTTTGTAGCATAATAGCTATAGAGGTTACGTATGACTATAAAGTTTGTAATACTATTATTATATACCCTGGTAAGGGATTAAAAACCACATATACTAAACGAAATAATTCAACGCATTAGGTGTATTATAGACTTCTTTATCTTCGACGAAGGTAACAAGTTTGTTAACTATTTAGTTAGGAAAATATTTATTAGCTACGTTTTCACCCTTTAGTTTTTTTTAGCTATATATCCTTAAAGAGAACGGCATTTTTAAACGCTCTAATAAAGTGACTTCGAAAAATATAAGGACCTAGACAGTTACTGGAAATGTTTTATATCATTTATATTTTTACTTGTTTCAAATAGCTATTGTTATAGTTAGCTGAATAGTTAACAATAGGTGTATGATCCAGTACACCACGACTAATGAAGGTTTTCAAAATAAAGTAAATATATATAAGAGTTATAAACCCAACGTAAAATTTGCTTTTACTTCTAGCTATGCTATTAATAGTTTATATACCCTTTGTGAAACTAGTAAAAGAATGAAAGACTAATTTAATATAAGAAAAGGAACTCTTTTTTTGTAGCAGTTTTCTAATATTATAAAGCTTTAACACATTTTTAAAGTTTATTTATCAAATCGGCTAGGAAACTCGACATCAAAATTATTAGGTACTTTTAGTTTACTGATTTTTAAAAAGAATATTACGGAATCTCAGGAGTTTGTTAGAAGAGAGGAAGATATTGAAATTATAGAGGTTTGTATCCTTTATAACATTGTAATGGCAGCTCCAAGATTCAAACTAAAATAGAGTATTCGCTAAGCAATACAAAAAACAGAAAACAATTTGCCAGTAAGTCGAACAATAGATATTGTTGTGAATAAAGACATAGTTCAATTTGTACTATTAGTTAGCAAATAAAAGAAACAGCTGATTATGTGGATATTACTATATACCCTTATAGATAGTATGAATAAGCCAAGTGGCAGTGCACTGTATTGCAAGGTGCTCTCTTGCAGGGTGCACGATGACGTACCTCGCTACAGGCTGCACTCATGTAAGACGCAAAGTGCATCATGCATGGAGCGGTCTGGAATGGTTATTCCAGGCCGCACAGCAATGCATAAAGCGGTCTGGATTGGGTATTCCAGAGCGTACGGTAAAAGGGCCACTGCCCAGATGGAAGGTTAATAACTTCCCATACATATCGTATACCCTTTGGAATACTCCTTCCTAATTAATTTATCTTTACTACAACAATATCAATTTTGAATTACTATTTTACTTGACAATTTTACGTAAATAAGTTTTAAACCTTATCTATACTAATTAATAATAGATTCGGTCGAATACAAACAGTGTAGAAAATGAAAGATAAATATAAGTTAAATACTTATAGCGGGATGTTATAACGGTCTTAACTATTTGTACTTTAATACTGCGTTTTTACAAGAATTATACGAGAGAAATATAAAGACTATATAAGTTAGATAACTTTAAAATGGATAACTTCAATATGATACTATTAACCTTTGTTTAGCGCTTTATCTACTAAAAGCTCCGTTACGCTATTATCAATCCTTATTTGACGTGTTAACGTACCCGGGTACTTTTTGGAAAGCGTCTTATTACGTATTAGATCACGTAAGCTAAAACCAACAAGTTTCAGAACCCTTTGTTGAGACCGGTCCGATCTTCGACAATCCACGCCGTTCGCAAAACACAGAAACGGTTACAAATATAACATACAAACCGCTCGTTTAATACAAAAGCGGTTACAAACACGTCAACAAAACCGTTTACTCTACCAAGAGCGGTTACGACATATCAATCTGGACCAATCGTTAAATACCAGACCAAACATTACGCCTCCTTATACTTACACTTCCTTCATCCTATTTACCTTATATTAAATTTAATTTATTAGACTTTATACATTCTTTCTATATAATTTAAGTTATATTTTTACGAAGTTTCAATTTCCTTAGCCACTTAGCTAACGTAATACTATTAAACGTTAACAAAACTAATTCAAAACGCCTAACTAGTTTGTGGTTACGTTTTATTTGCGTATCGTTGAAAATCCATTTATATTAACAAATAATAGTAAACTCTATTCCAACTATTTCGATTATTATATTTCTTTTGTATTTACCAAACCACCCTGGATCTTGAAATATAAACGTACTATAATCTTACCATGACGTAAAATCACTAATTTACGCCATTTTAATATACTAGGTATTCGTAGGAATAACCAACCCCAACCGCTCCAAGATACTTACAGATATGGCTCTAATACCAACTACATTGGAGGGAGCTAACATTTACTTCGACCTTCTGGTTCACCATATAGGAATTAGAAAGACTATAATATACGAAATTAATCTGGTCCTTTGGGATAATACTGTAGATATACCGGTTAAAAAAACTAAAACCTTGTATGGAAAATACATACATCTTGGCCGTTAGGTTTCGCTATTGAGAGAAAAAAACCTAAAAACCTGATTTATAAGATAATTTTTATAAAGATTTTTCGAATTAAACGTTCGTTATATGGCAAATAGTAAACCCCTTTATTTCCAAAGTCTTAAAAACTTCACTACAAACTAAAAGTATTAATATTCTAGGGGGTAGAAGTAGCCTCTTTGTAAAAGCTTTATTCTTAATAGCGTAATTTACCTACTTACCAGGCTAAAAGAATTAATATTTGTATTAAACGGAATTTATAAAAGTATATTACCTAACGAAATATAAAATAAATTTGATAAAATAACGTGGAAGAGGCGTAGGACGACTTAGTTCTATATTAGTACCTTAAGTTAGGAATAAAGGCCCCGAGAAAGAAAGAGAACGACCACGATCCTTATTTATCACACGAGTATAATATACTCTTATACCGGTATATAGTATAAAACAAAACTAAATACCAAACCACTTTTCAAATACCGGGAATAATCCACTAGGTTATGGTGGAAGCGGCCGAAACACCGAGAATAGTCCGTTTGGCTATAGCGGGAGCGGCCGAAATATAGGAAACGGCCCTTTTTAGGAAACGACGAGCGGAGTAAAACACTAATACGTACCTTACGGGCTAATACACGTTAACCAAGACTTTCATAGTAACCTCTTATCGTATCGTTTTTCCAGTAATGAAAGCGATGCTATAAAGTTTACAAACTTCGCCAAACTTCGGAATATGAAAGAAAATTGTAGTGGTAAATTATACGATGTATTCGATAATGAAATACGTGTTAAGCTTATTATATATAAAAAAACTGGATATTAAACCGTCTTAATTTCACGTTATTTTACCTGGTATACTATCTAGATAAACTAAAAAAATAGTATATATACCACTTAATATAAGTGGATATATTTGTAAAATGTTATAACCGCTTTTAATCCGACTTCAATATGAAATTAACTACAAACTTTACGATAAAGACTGGACTAATAAAGCTTGAGAATCCGGGAAAAACTAATGAAAAAATACCGATAAAAACCCATAGGAAATCCTTACCGCCTTATTAGCTAGGTTCTGGAAGTTTTAGGTAACTTTGAAACCGGAATATAAGGGGGATAAACTGTTTATTTAAGTAATGAAAAAAGTATGCTGCAGAAACCCGGATTTTGACCTTACACTTTTTAAACCAGAAAAAGACTTAAAAGCCTTTTATACAAGCCTTAAAACATAGCTTCAAACCTTTATACACCGGAAAACGAGCATCGGATGAGCATTTATAACCGATAGAACCAAAGGCAAAGACTAAATTACTAAAGTCAACCTTATTAAGATAATTTATTATATTTTAAATAGAAGATTTAAAGTTTACCTTCAGTAAAACGATCGCCTAAAGTACAGGTACTAAGAAGGGAACCCTAGTAATAAGGAACAGGGGCGATCGTTCGGAAATAGACGAAACGTACCGCGGCTATAGCGATACTTGCGAAAAGGCATACAGAGCCTCGCGGGTTTGTAAAAGCGGTGTATCGTATATGGTAAAATCGGCTGTTAGTTTACTAAGTATCTTTTTTACGAGTAAATTCGGATTAAACGACAATTTTTAGCCGAATATATATTTAAAACCCGGATAAAATCTAACTTTACGGTATACGCAGCCGAATACGAAGGCGTAAATAGCGACCCTAACGCCTACCCCTACGAATATATATCCGGGAAAAAAAGACTTTAAAGGTAATAATATTTACCTATTAGCCTAAAACGACGAAATTGCCTAATGTATTTTTACTGGCCTATAAGAAGCTTCCTTTATGTATATTATAGGCCTGGATTATGTAAACGATGTGCTCGAAGCCTATATAACGTCGTAATTTACGCTTTTTAACAGATATAGAAACTGGTTTTAGGGTATTATACCTGATATTAGTATAGCCGAGATCTTAACGGCTATTAAGCGATAATTCGACGCGTTTACGGTGAAGTTTCCGAATTTTTAATTAAACCAAATAAAAAATACCGAATGGTTTTATTTAATAAAGGCAAAACGTCGTTACTTGAAACAGTCGTCGTAAATACACGTTTTGGACCGGTTAAGTTTTACGTAATGAACTTTAAAATACTATTTTGTTTTTATTGGATAATATAAATAAGTTCGGAATGAAGATCTAGAATACGACTAATTAACTTATACGCGTTTCGGATAACGTATTATATCATTTCGGCTTAATTTCAGCTATTTATGGTTTTCCTCCAAAATACGTATAATTAAGACTATTCACTTAACGTAGCCGGAATTACGAATGTTATACTGACGATTCGGATACCCGGTTACAAAACGCCTTTTATGCCTACTCCACATTATAGGCTATACAGATATAGGAAAAGACGTATTTAAAATTATCGAAAAGTTTTTTTATAAGAGCTAGTTATACTTATCAGCCTTATTTCGGTTTAAGTTTCGCCTTCAAAACGATGTGGACTTTAACTATAAAATGATTGTTAATATTCTATATTTAGATGGTTAACTGGTTTTTTATGTTGTCGATACGGTAATATTATTTTTAGCCACCAAAGTTACGAAAAGAGGTTTTACTACAAATTATTAGAACGTTTTAGTAGATTATTAGTAAAAAGTTTACTTAAGGCCCTTAAATTAGATTATATTCGACGTTAATACGGCTTTGGACTTTATCGAATAACGTACTAAGGTTAAAATAGCTGGTAATGAGTATAGGCAGATTTTGGTGGAAGCCATATAAGGCATTGAGAAATGTAAATAGTATTACGGACCGTTAAAAAAAGCGTATATAGTATTATCTAAGGAACGAAAAGGTATTAGTTTTAAGGAATATATCATTTAGATAGCGGTTAACGTCATTAACAACACGTTTAGTCCTATTAAGCTTATCCTTACACTTTTTGTTTTTAATACCTATCCGAGGATTTATACAAATTTTATGCTATTACTAATCATAGTTTAAAGGACGAATATTATAGCAAAGGCTATGACAGAGTTACGTTCCTTACGGGTTAAAAACGATGTGTGCAAATTACTAGTTATAAGGAATTGCCTACGCGAATCTAGTGTTTTGGATTAATTATTATAATCTAAGGTACTAGTTTGGAGGACTAAAGACGTATGGATGAGCCTTTAGAAGATTAACGAGTTTAGTGGTTCTGATTTGCTCGTTGATTTACTAAACGGTATAAGTTCTTTTCGTTAGATAATGGTACAAAAATACAAAAAAAAGATAAAAAGGAACGGCTCGGAACCGCAAAACGGATAAAGCTGTTAATGAAATACCCCCTCGAATAACGAATTTAAACCGCTTTTAATTTTAACCTACCCCTCGAATCACGTTTCCGGCCCGCTTCTGCTAGACGAGAACGGTTAGCTTATACCAAACCCATTAGCACCTCGCCACCGAAGCCGTCCCTTCGGTTCGAAAATTAAAAACCGCCCCAAAAACTTTGACACAAATTCTTTTGTCACGTAAAATAAGATGGAAAATCGTGAACTTAACCTAAAGTTCTATTACTAGGGTATTATAACCATCTTAAGTGCCCCGTTCAAGTAATTAACCTAGGTAAAGATGTTAACTTTAATTAACCAAGACGTATTTCGTTTTAAACAATTTGACCCGGTAATTTACGGTATTTACAGGATTTTTCCTACCTTTATCGTTTACAAAATCAAGGATAAAACCGGAAAACCTTACGAAAAGACCCGTTTAATTGTTAAAAGCTATACCAACGAAAGGAAAAAGGATATTATAACCTGATATCTTATATTACAACGAGTTAACCACTGTCTAATTCTTACATTTGAGGCCTTTTTAAACGTACTATATAACTTACATGTTAAGCTTCAAAATATAATACAAGTATATACCCAATTTGAAAAGCTGTTCAAACGGTATATTTACGTTGGTTTGCCAAAAGATCTTAGGTAATGACACCTACTTAAAACAATTTTACGTATTTTAAAACCCCTTTACGGATTAGCTAAGGCTGGTATTTATTATTATAACACGTATTAGAAACATTATAAGGAAAGGCTCAGAATAACCAATTGGACTTTTAACCTGTATTTATTAATGTTAACGGTCCGTTTTATAGGCTTCATATTAACGTGTATGTAAACAGATAATACATTAACGTTATGTAACGCTTCGTTTTCCGTATCTAAAAACAAGAAACTTTTAGAGGCCGGCTTAAAAGTGAAACCTATGACATAACTAATGGAAAACCACGTAATCGATTTCAATGGCGTTATTATTACTTTTAGGAATGGCGTCTTAGGCCTTGAGTATAGGGGAAGCTAGACAAAGTTACCTTCGTCGTTTTGGATAACGCAAAACGTGCTGACAAATATAAATGTTAACGCGTACATAGCGTTTGGTTGCTTTTATAGTATAACCAAAAGCGGAATTTAACTTTTCGGTCTCTACGTAGTATTGAGCCGCCCCAACGGACGATATATGTAACGCGCTTAATAAACGTTGACTGTAGTAAATGTATAATTTAAAGCGCAGTTTGTGGTTGGTGCCGTTTTAATATATATATTGTTAAATTTTTTCACTCTTACTAACAGCTTTTTTACTAATCATAGCGACTACAGTTCGTAAATAAGCTTTGTTTCAGTTTTTGGAAACTAAGCACCGGCCCGAAACGGCTTTACGTTTCGTCAAAATATTATTTATTAGAGTTTCATCAAGTATAAAAGGGTTACGAAAAGCGTCCTGGCTTTAGAAATCTATAAAATGGTTAGAGGTTTCAATTTATGCGTTACTATAGTAATGACGGTCCAGATGATTATTTCCAATCTCGGTTTACGTTCTATCCTCTTTATCTTGTATATTAACTCCTTTTCACTTTATAAATACCTGGTTAAGTTAGATACTACAAATGAAAATCGGTTGATAATCAACATTATTATTGGTAGGCTTTTAACGTTGCAACGTTGTCGATTCGAATGGTCTTCTTCGAAGTAACAGTAGTATTGAAGTAGTCAGATGGTGAATGTATTGTTCTAGGTTTGGCAGACCGCTAGCCGGTCTGCACTGTAATTTGTATGGCCAATTGCATGGCCTGTGCCCTAGAGTAAAGTGCAGCGTACTACACTCGATTTACACCTAATGCGGTAAGTCTCCACAAAGAAATACACTCAACTTGCAGTACAGTCAACTTTACTGTAAGTAAAGTTGACCTACTACACTGCATGTAATACTATTCCAACAATTAAAGTATTTCGTAAATTATACGAGCGGCGGGAAATGGAAAAACTAAGATAAATGAATCGCAAATTAAATCCGGTAGACGTGATAACCAAGATTATACCGAACAGAGCGTTAAAAACGCTTATAATGACAAGCACTTTATTTATTAGTATAGCTGGAAAGGTTTTGGGACCCCAATAGGTTATTATATCACTTTTACTAGGCTTAAAGCGGTTTAGGCTCCGCTATACGCGCAGTTTTACGATTTGTATCTCTGTTTCATCGTATTATTTCGCGTCGTTCCCAACATTTTGTCATTTTTTGTTTTATATATATTAACCCTGTCAAATCTCGTATTCTTTCAATTTTTTTTGGTTTCGCTATTTCCCGCCGTTTTTAAATTACGGTAACATTCCGAATATACGACTTTACACTGCTTTTAACGTACTTTCACCCTTTATTTCACGTACTTTAACCTTATTATATATTTTACTATTTACCTTTATACGATATCACACAGCTCTTAATATATTACCTTCTTTTATTCTATATATTTTAAGTTATATTTATCATTTATAAATGATCATTTTAAAGGAAAAAACAATGACATTAATATGACCGGGTGTGTCGGCCCGGTTAGAAAGGGCAGTTAGTCACTGTTAAAAGAAGAGAGAAAGAGCAACGTCTTCGTGTCTTTATCATCCTACCCGCTGCCATTTCCCTTTATGCTAGCGTTTTCACTATTACCGCCGTCAATTTCACCAGAGTTAGCAAGGATATAGCCCTATACCTTAGGTCGTATGCCTTTAGGCAAAGGAATAAGGAGGTTTTTACCCTTTTTATAGCGACGTGATATAAAGTCGTTAAACTCTCCTATGTAATATATACGTAGGCTCCGTTTCCAAGCAGCGATAGCGGTTGCCAACTTTTTAGTCCGCCGGTTGGCGTTTAAGTATTAATTAGTATCGGTTCATTTTAGTTATTTACGACCGCGAATATTTTTCTTGTCGTTTAGGATATTATATTATAATATAGGAAATTTTTGGAAAGCGGTTGGAATTTATTATAAATCCGGCGAGCGTGTAGCATAGTTTTAGCTTACGGCCTTAGGATTAATAAAACGGGGGCGTATCTGTTGTCAGTCCACTTGTAACGATAGAATTGGGCCGAACGCCCCCCGTTTTCGTAGCAATCGTCAACGGATTTACCCGCGGCCGTGGACATGATATATGGTACGTAGGGTATATCCATTAGCGGTTCGGGGCTAAGAACCCGGATGCACCGCTCCAATGTTTTGCGCGTTAAAGAGGCTTCGCGGCGTACCCTAGCGATGTGGAACTTTAGGCGACAGAGTAGGTCCGCCTTCTGCTCTTTATTTACAAATCATTAAAAGTATATATACGGGTGGATTTAGGTAATACAAACCGCGGAGAAGCTCTATAAGGTTGCATTTACAGCTTCAGGGGGTTTTATAGATAAGGGTTTCTACCTATAAGGAGAGAGTAAGGTTTATAACCTTAGAAGCTCTTCACTCTTTCTCTTAAGAGCTTAAGGAGAAGGGGGAAGTCGAAGGGGGAAGTCGAAGAGGGAAGTCGAAGGGAGGAGTCGAAGGGGAAAAGGGAGGGGTAGCGGTTGCGGCGAAGGTGGACGAGGCTGTTAAAGGGGTGGCGGTAGCAGTGGAGGTTAACGAGACCGGTAAGGGGGTAGTGACGGTGGCGATTAATAAGGTTGGGGAGGGGGAGGAGGTGGTGGAGGCGGGGTTTAAAGGGACAGGAGAGATAGCGGCAGCGGGCGGGAAAGCGGTAATTAATAATATGGTACTCGTGGAGAGCGGGTTATTGCTGGTAGTGGTGGTGCTATGGGCGCCGGCGGCAACGACGGTGGCGGTACAGTGGGTACACGTTAAACGACGCCTTTCGAACCTGGACTTGCGCGGTATTTGTTTAAGGGCGAGGTTAGTATATAGGTATTGGTTAAGTAACCTAATTATTAACGCGGTTGCAATTGGTTAATTAGAATAGAGGTTGAGTTAAATTGAGATAAGGACTTATATTAGTTAATGGTACGCGTTTTTAAAGGGGGAAAGAAAAGAATTTTTTCCTAAACTAATAGCGATATATCTTTTTATACCAACCCAAAAACACATGACAGCGTATTTACTCTTACGTAATGACCCCTATAAAGCTTACGTAATTACACACCTATTAAGTCTAATAAAAGACGCTATTAACAATTATATTACCCTTATTTGACTATATTAACCAGGTCCAAATTACAATTATTACCGCAGCTAAACCTTACTGATTTTAAGTTATAATTATTACTGCGGCCGGAACTTCATAATTCGAACTTTCGTGATTCATAACGCAATTACACTTTTATTATGGAAAATGTTGATTTGGGTTTTTGTAACCACATTATTACTACAGAACCTGTTAATTCGAACCTTTGCAATTTGTACCACAACTATACTATTATTACAGGGTTACGTATACGAACTCGTTACAATTACATTATCGTTACTGGGCTATGAGCATATAAGGAAGAAAAAAAGGAGTGCTTATGTGGATATTACTATATACTCTTATAAATAGTACGTATAGGCTAAATAGTAGTATACTATATTGCAAGGTGTTTTCTTGAAGGGTGCACAATAACGTAACACGTTATAGGCTACACTCTTATAAGACGTAAAGTGCATTATGTATGGAGCGGTCTGGAATAGTTATTCTAGGCCACATAGTAATGCATAGAGCGATCTGGATTGGGTATTCTAGATCGCACAGCAAAAGGGCTACTGCCCGGATAGGAGGTTTATAACCTTCCATTCGTAGCGTTCACCCTCTAGAATACTCCTTCCTGATCAATCTATCTTGAATACAACAATACCAATATTTGATTACTTTTCTACTTACCTACTTCACGTGAATAAGTTTTAGACCTTACCGATAGATTATAAAGGAAGCTTTGAAGGAACTAAATGCTAAATACTAGAAAAAAGCCCTATATAGTAAAATACGGAGTTTGTTATCTCATAAAGTTTTTAAGACTATGAAAAGGAATATTAATAGCTATGCTCTGATCGCAAGAAAATTTATCAATATTAAAACTAATTTCAAAGTTCAAATCGAAAGATATAAAGTCAAGATCATAATACGAAAGTTCAAGTAAAATTATGGTATTAACTACACTAAAACATTTGTTATTAAAGTAAAGTCTTACACGTGAAAAATCTTCGTTAATCTTACAGTTTCCTATGGATATGATATCTAACAAATCGATATCGACTTGACTTTCCTAAATGGGTAACTTGAAAAATTAGTGTTAATAGAGATCCCGGACATTATTAGAGACTTTTTTTTTAAGTATCTGGATGAAAATATTATGAATTTTCATCCTATAATTATCGAAGTCTTTAAGTTATTCGCCTTACTTTACGTGCTTGAATAGGTTTTAAGGTAATAGTTAAATAGAACAATGAAAGGATTTAATAACCTTAAGTTTAAAAGACTAATCTTTAATAACGTGATATATATCAATTATCGCTGTTGACTCATTATATACACTTACGTTACTAACGTTTTGATAATAGGCTCTTACCTATACGCTATTAAGATCTTTAAGATGGATATTAGGAATTACTTGAAGTATAAGAACCTAGCAGATGCAGAGAACTTCCTAGGGGTACGTCTTTTGAGGAATAGGGACTTATATACGATTATTTTGGCACAAGATGCGTATATTCAAAGGATCCAAAACTCTAAGGTAAAGGAATTGAATAGATGTCCGGCTTACATCCCCATTACAACTTAATTACTCGTCTATACTATGCTATATAGAAATCAGGCTAATATATCATAAACCAAGAAGTATTAGTTAGATGTGTGGGCTTTTACCTATAATATACTAAACTAGGACAAACATCTCCTTCCTTATATTGGTACTTTTAGGTATTTGTTCAGATTTTCGATATAAAAATATTACACTTATTAAATGTGCCTTAAATACTTTGGATAATATAAGAGTTATGTATTATTAGTAGGTAATGAAGAATTATTAGTAAGTTCGTATTGGAACGTTATAAACTTCAGATAAAATCACCAAAAAGGCATCTAAAGTCTTTAAACTAACGGCTAGTGCGATTTTAACTGAAAGAAGGATAAGTATACTAGAAAGTCAACCTACGGATACATAATTTAGATCGTTAATAGCACGGTCAACTAGTTATTTAAGAGGCTATACAAAGTATGTCTCGTTTTCATGGATGTTAAAAACGTGGCAGGGAAACGTTTTACTTAAAAAAAATTATTAATAAGAAACATATTTACAAAGTTACGTATTTTTATTATATTTACGATATACTGTCATAATATGAGAGCTATTGAGTTATTTGGGAACCCTAAGTATTACCAATACACTTAACATATACCCCTTGAAAAACACTTTATAAAGGATGAAGTGAAGCGTAGTACTTTATAAATTAAGTGGGTTTTTATAGATAAAGAATTGTCCGATGGGTTGACGAAGCCACTTCCAAAGACAAAACATGAAGTGATGATATAACGATTTGGCTCGGTTGATTTGGGTTCAGATTAAATTAATGGTTTATAAAGTTTTATACTTTAAGTTACCTTATTGAATTACAGGTATGAAACGGTAAAGGAGTTTTAGTGTAAAATTTGGAATATTAACAAGAAAGATACTAAAAAAGTTATCGGTTTAAATCAAATTTTACAGATCCTTTTGCTTTTTGTATTTACGGATTTATATTTTCTCCGTACTATACTTGCTTTACTTTACCTTTTACCCTTTGCTTGTCATTCCTTTTTCTTTTTCTTTTTTTCTTTTGAAGTAGACAATACCTTTTGAGGGGTTGTGCTGAAATATATAATAGGTATAGTTACACAGCACACAAATCAATAATAGGGTCAACAGGTCTAGTTAGTATTTAGTATAAACTTTAAGTACTAAACCTCTTGACACCAAAAAAATGAAGAATTCACCGGAGTTATAGATATCTCTACCCGTACTAGTATTGACTAGTATGGAGGATTGGTACAAAGATAATACCTGGACTAGTATTTACTAGTATACACTAGTATTACCTAGTATGGAGTCTCGAACTTTGATCGAAGTCTATATAAAGATACACTTGATCACATTTGAAGTCCTCTATGTAGATTCTAAAATACTTGAATCTACAAGCCTACAAAATATCTTGTTGTGTAGTATCTTCAACAAGTTTATAACCCTTCGGGATAAACTTATTAACGACGGTAAACCGAGAGATATGCGCGTGCGGAAGTTATTTAAGAACAGCTTATTTGGGGCGTAAAGTTTATAGTTCCCGGTTCAAAAAGTGTACGTCGAAAATACCTTTAAGAACACTATAGTCTCATTGAAATAGAATATCAGGTCGTATATGGTCGACCCCTTTATTGTAAACCAGTTTAAAACGAAATTAGGAAAAGCTTTTTAACTAATGAATTTATAGTTCGGAAAGTCTTCGTGTAATTATAAAGTATTTGATTTTTTTTCAATTCGTAAAAATAGTAAACTGGTAAGTTGTATCCTGAAACTCTGCGTTTCATATGTTCAAATAACCTATAATCCTAAATAATCGTTATCGTAAATTTATTAAACACATGTAATAAATGATAAATATCGCAAGTGTTATATTACTATGCGTATATTACAGTAATAATCATGTTAAAGTAAATTATCTCTTAAAGTCTTACCAAAATAATCGGCTTTTAAAAAGATGTTTCGGTTGGAATCCTATTAAGCAAAAATGGGTTTAGAAAAACAATTAAGTTTAAACCGTTCGAAAACATCTTTTTTTTTTCGGGTACCTAGCAAAAAAGGACACTCTTTTAATTCAGTCTAATTAAGGGTTTAGCGATTTTGAAATAATTGCGAATGAATTATTGGTAAAAGTTGGCAAATCCGAAAAAAAAACATACTTTTAATATCAACGTGAATACCGCCCATTGATGGATAGAACGTCGCTTTAAAGGGTTTATATGTACTTCGAAGCCAGTTTTTATAAAGAATTTCAAGTTTTCATTTTATTTTTAACGCCGAGTTAACACTTGAATATGTAGAAATTAAAACCCGCGACATTCGAAACTTTTAATACCTGTCTATCCATAACATTATAATTATTAAAGGTGTTATTTAAATATATAAAAATATCGTCGACATAAAAGAAATAAAAAACTTTTAAAAAGGAGCGTAGTAAATTATTAATATACTATTAAAAGGTAGCCGGTATAATAAAAAGGTTAAGAGTGATGATTAGTTATTCGAAGAAATTGAAACGTATATGGAACTCGATTTTCCACCTATTTCTCTTTTTCATACAAATATTATAAAAAGCGACTCTAACATCCAATTTAGTAGATTATTTGGCTTGGAAAATATTTGAAAACGTTTTCTTGATAAGGGGGAAAAGGTAGCGGTTTACTTTTATAATAACGTTGAATTGAACATAGTCAATATTAAAACGTAAATTACCCCCATTTTTTTAACTAAAAATACTGGGGTATCCTTTAGGAAGTTACTTATGCGAATAAAATATTAGTCGAGTAATTCATTTAACATATTTTTCAATATAAAAAGCTCCTGCTGCGATATAACATATAACGAGCTCCACGGAATTTCTAAAAACTGACACTAACTACCCTTTAAAGGGAATATTTTATAATCGACTCCGAAGCGATAAAAAGATAGATTATTTCTCAGGGCCTTATTGAACAAAGATGCGAAATTAATAAAGACGTTAGGTCGCTTATCGTTAATAAATACAAGTGGATTTGTGGTAAACGGTTTGTTAATATTTTCGAAGTAAACGGCGGCGAGATGCGTGGTAATGGTTTGGTTATTATAGGCTTTCCAGAATATAATATAACAAGTGGCGGCACGAATTCCTTAAGGCTTTTTTTATACCGGCGCAAAACATCGTTCCTATAAGGGATAGTTACCCATATGTACTAAAAATAATGTATGATTTGAAGAGGCGCGAGTGACATATTCTTATTTTATTCAAGGTTTACTTAAAATAACATCGTGTTATAAATATAGAACAATAAAGACCTATATTGAATAATGCTATTTATTGAGGTTAACATTGAAAAATATTACAAAAAAAACATGGAGCGGAATAGAATGCGTAATATATGGTTTAGCTGAGTATTTAAAGTAAAATAGAGATACACGATATTTTAAATCAGTGAGACAATTACCTATTTGTAACTTAATAATATGTTCAATCTATACCTATTAAAACATCAATAAATTGAATAGAATCATGAAATAAATTTACTATTAACGGGAACTTATTCAAAAATTGAGGCGAAATTACTGGGTTGAATTAAAATCTTTTAACCTTTGGATGCGACTATACATTAAAGTTACGGGTTTCCCTCTTAAAAGTTAATAATACATTTAATAAATATAAAATAAATAACTATATCAACCTTGATAACTAAAACGTTCGGGTAGTACGCTAAATTTTGTTGATAGATATAGATAAGATAATTATTCGCGCCGCACCGCAGGTACAAGTTAAAATATTTACGACGGGAGAATTCCGAGTAATTAACCTAGATAACGCGCCGCTTAAAAGCGGCTAGAAAGACGTTTACTATAATTATAACAACGTCCCTTTAATTGTCATGAACGAGTACGTCATCGTTACTACTTCCGTTACGTACCGCACTTTCGGTACTAACAACGCCAATGTAACTAATGCTACCATGCCAAATACAAAGTTTATAAAGTCTCCCTTTAATAAGTTAAATACGAGAGACCTATTTGTTTGAATCCGCTTATAAATCGAAAGGAAATAACGTATTAGTTAACTTATTATTAATAAATCCCTTTAAAAAAGCGAGTTTGGTGGCGGATTTCCAGGTTATACCGCTGACTTATACGAACAAGTCTTCTAAAACGTTTAAAAAATGTAAAACCGTTCGCAAACTCTTTACTTCATACTCATAAGCTGAGCTATAACAGTTTTAACCGTATTTAGGTTATAATAATGAGTATAGAGTATTATTATAAAGGTATCAAGGTCGCTAATATAATTATCGTTATTACAGGAGTAATAACTTTCTATAACGGTTTTTATAAGGTCTTTTCATTATAAAAAAACATAGAAGTAATTTTTCGATAGCGATGAACTTCCTGTCCTTACGTAATTCATGTAATATTGTAAATTCTCATACCGAAAAACTTAACTTAACGCTGAAAAACTTGATTGTTTAATTACAAGGCTTACATTTAAATCGTTAACGTTTATTGACCGGGACGCCTATATCGTAATCGAAGTTAGAAAAGTTCGAATTATTGTCGTTAGATAAATTAACACGATCTCCAATAGTAATAGTATAATAGCTACGTTATTTGTAAATAATGAAATTAGACCTTTTTAAACGAGGGGTTTTACGAAAACGTATGTATACCGATAGTGTAAAGTTGCTGAATTATATTCGTCAACGTATTTAATACGTTAATATTACCATATTCTAATTATAAGGCGTATTCGCGAATGTTTTGGTCTTGTTTAATAAACTTTATATATAAAGTATTGGTAAAACATTCGTATTACGAATAAATTAATCGTGATGAGCCGATAAAACGCTTTAATATTACTATTTTACGCGTACGTCGAAAAACTACTTTAGGGCCTGAAGGTTTAAGTTTGAAGGATCGAGGGAAAGAACATAACCTCAAGTTATAAACGTTGAAAAGCAACTATGATAACGTCAGAGAGAATATTAAAAATTACATATAAAAAGAATAAGCCGAAGTTATCGCTTAAGGTAATCTAATACTATCTATAATCCTCGATAAACGAAGAAAAGGTGAACCCCTACTAAGCAGCTGTTACAAAACTACAGAAAAAAGAGTGATCCAGTTATGTAAAAGGTGAGGTTACGCTCTCATATGGCTTCCAAGCAACTCTAAAGCACCGTAGGAATATGGATAGCAACCACCAGAGCTAGATATCTGGTAACCATTAGTTTAGGAACTAGCCTGTAACCCCTTATTGGTTTTACTAATTTTTACCAAATTCGTGTCTTTCCTTTTTTAACCAAAGCTAAGGTACATTCTCTAGGTATCATCAATACCGTTGGAATAGTAGTAATTGCAGTGCATGTATTATTTTGTGTGGGCCTACTGTATTGGATATAATTTCAGTATAGTATGCGCCTACTTCACACTAGCGCACAGGCCAAGCAATTATCCATACAAATTACTGTGCAGACCGGCTAGTGGTCTGCCAAACCTATAATAATATACCTACCACTTGATCACGTAATACTACTATTACTTCAACTAATCGAATCGACAACGTTATAATGTCTAAATCTCCACAAATACTAATCAGTGCTTATTAGGTTAACTACATATAAGCTAAGTAAAAAAAGAAGCTAGTTTCCGGTTACGCTTTTTGAAAAACCAAGGTAGAGGAAAGAATTTTTGCGAAAGACCTTTACTACTACGTCGGTTTTCACGGTAGTAAGTAAAAAAGACTTCTAGGCTACGTCGGTTTTTACGGCAGCTTAAAGGTAGCAACGGTATCGCTATCGAAAACACCAAGAAATATTCATAAATCCTTTTTAAAGACGTTTAAATTAACTATCAAAAGTCTTAAAGCTCGATATGTTCGCAAACAGCTAAGTCAATACTACTACCGGTACTACTACTACAAAAACAATGAAGTCTCACGCTAAACAACTATAATAAACAAATTTTACCGATAGCAAACGACCTTTAACCTTACCTTTTATACCAGATTTTTTTACCTTACTTTACTCTTTTCACTTCCCTCGCGTTGATTGAATCGTCAAAATCGCGATTTTCAGCGAAAACAACAAAAATTTCCAAATCGTGCCAAGAAAGCTACGCCGCGCGACTCAACGCTAAATCGACAAGTTTCCACACGACTTAACGCTAAAACACCAAGTATTTACTCCTAAAAATCACCAAGTCCCTCGCTCTACACGTTCTATACAAGCAAAAACTTTATAATAGCACCAAGTCAAGAATACATAAAGGCAATCAAGGCCCTCGGAACTATCTTCGCCAACCACTACGATAAACAACTCTAGATTATGGATATTAACAAAACCTTGACTAAGGCTTATCGAACTAATTACGTTAACTAGTACATCCTCAACGCGAACCTCAGTAACGACTACAGCCATAGAACCCGCGTCTTTTAAGATTTTCGTAAATATTTCTATTATTAGATGCTTAACATGTAAAAGATAATCCAGCGTACAGTCAAGGCCAAGCTGAAAAAGGAAGTCACTCGCCATAGCATTGACATCACAGAGTAAACCCCACTAGTACTGGCCGAAACCTTCTTTAAATTGACTTAACGTAAATACCCTCTTTAAGATATTAATACTTAAGACATATGAGGAAAAGACAAAGATGTTAAAAACCTTTAATGCCCCTATACACGTTCAAGAAGACCTCTAATTGATCCCTAATTAAGTTAAGCCTTTTTACACGTTAATGATAAGAAACCTGTTAATCTTCTCGGCAGTCCATCACCTTTACATAATAGCGTGGAATACGAATTTAATGGTGGCAAAACGCACGAAACAATAGCTACTAACGCGGCAAAAGGTATTAACATCGGTGTTTTCCACCGGTCAATTAAGCAAGATAGATAACTCCATTAGAATCTTCAAGTCTTTATTACTTCTTAACTATTTAATCAAAATCTCCAAGCTCCTTAAGAACCTTCTCACGGCAGGTTTACATATATACGCGAGCCCACTACAGGTACTACTGTATAACTTTACCCCTTAAGTCAGGATATTGGCAATTATCCATTATAATGTGGCTTGGAGGCCCTAAGGTTCAAACTATAAAAAATACCAATAAACTGGAACGATTGTCGCGATCTCTCTAAAAACTATTAAGATGGTTAATATTGACTATAAGCTTTTTAAAGACTTTACCAATATTTCGAACGATGTAGAAAAGTATAAAGGGAAGCCTTATAACCTTTTAGACACGAATATAATACTTATTTTAAATATTTGCAAATGAATAAAGGTTCAACTTTTTAACTTTAACTTATTATTCCCCGAAATCATTATAAGACAAGCCAAAAACCACTAATTAACCGTTTTAACCCAAGTAATTATATTTCAAAAAATATACAATAACATAAAAAATCACTTTGAGTAGAACGTCCACGTTACCCAACATAATATGAATCAAGCTAGTATAAAGTAAACAACGGTAATAGTAAAAAAAGAGGAGAAAACACTAATAGACGTGCTAAATTGAATGCTTATCAAGCTGATGTACCAACAGGTAATGGAGAAAACTCAAATTAATGAAACTACACTTCGCGAATAGGTATAGGTAGCTGTTATAGGCGTTAACGAGTTTAAATACGTCTTAAAACGACTAAATTCTACGTAAAAAGTCTTTTTAGCTAGTTACACTCCTCGTTTACAACTGTAATGGCAAGTATACCAAATTCGTTTAGTATATACTCCCAATCTGGCAACTTACCTAACGTGAAGAAAAAAACCCTACGGTTGTTAATTAAGTTGACCGCAAATATAGCTATAAGAACCTTTAACGGCTAAGATCTAGTTTAATAGACTTATACTTAAAGTAACAATTACGTTGAAGCTAATAGGGCTAAGATTGAAACGAACCTATTAACCGTAAGAACTATCGTCGTAATAGTGGTAAAAAAAGTTGAATCTGTAATAAGTTGAGTTATTGATTAACTTGTTATCTTTTTGTCGAGCGTAATGATAAAAAGGTAATATATTACATCTAATACTCCACTACTTTCAAATATTAATACTTAGATCATATTTAAAAACTTAAAGGTAATAAATTTATTAATGTAACGATACCCCAAAACAAATGAATTGATAAGAAAATATAGCTCCTAATACGGTTTAATTACTAGTCGACCACGACTTCTTGTACCTTTTAGGTGGTAAAGACTCTTATATTTACCCTAAGCAAGCCGCTAACCCCTTATTCACCTTTAACCTTCGCGATTATTACGCGTATCACACGTTTTAAAGTATTTTACCAATCATACGGGCAATAGGGTACTTAACAGGAGGCTATTCACAGTACGTAGCGCTAGGAAAGCAAAGTACTACAGCGACTAAAATTAATCTTTACGACATTAGTAAAGCTAAAGTAAACTTTGGACTGAGCGAGTAACTATTGTTATTAAGGATAACAGTAGTTTAAATTATTATACAATTAATTATATATTACATCCTTTAATTCCTTACCCCCCCTTTTTTTCACTTCAAAGACGTGAAAACTCTTAAAGTTAACATTAAAGTTTTATCCTACAAACTAGTTGAAAACAGCTAAAGGTTTCCTTTTTCCTTTAAGTGGAGATATCTATAGTTTCATCTTTGAATCCAAAAGCAGTGGTATTAAATCTAACAAAGATAAAGATAAGTTAATTACACTAGATCTTCAGTCATCCGGACGTTAACAGGCTATATAAAGTCCTAAAATCCAAAGGGTAAAAATATGTGGAATACTTTGCTTCAAAAGCTATTAAAAGGCTTCATGATGATTACTTAACATATAACCAAACCCTCCGAAGATTTAAGTTTATACTAAAAACAATAAAGATTTTAATTATAAAGTTCTTATTAATATGTTTTACTTTTATAATAAGCCTGTTTTTCATGTTGTTAACTCTGTAATCTCTTTGTATGAAGCTAGGTTTTTAAAAATGCCTATTGGCAAAAAGTACGTGGGAAATACTAAGGATATTATAAATTAACACGTATTTGAGCTCACCTAACGTCATTATTCATGATACTAACATTAATTTTGCAGCGGTGGAGTTTTCATTTTTTTTTTTTTTTCAAAATAATAATGGGAATTTAGTATAAACAAATACCTAAAATGGCTTACTAAATCATTAGGAAGATTAAAAGGGTATATTCACTACTTTACTGAGTGTACTATATTCTTACATTAGAGATTAAAAACTTTACGGATTTGGAAGCACGCCTTAAAATAGCGGTAAAGAACCTGAACGATATTATGGACCCTAATGGCTTGATACTAACCCTACTAGTTTTTAAAGAGTACCCACGTCGAACGAGTGAATTTATGCTATTAGTAAATACCCAGAGGCAACCTGTCGCCTACAGTAAAGCATTAAATTAACTACAGAAGGTATAGGTACGCCGCTAAGTTAACGACGCCTTGAATACGGGAAACGGCCCCATAATAATCGAGGTACTTACTTTACCGCTATAAAGTAAAGTATTTGTGTGGCGGGAGCCGAGAAAATTTGAAAACCTACATAAAACCTTGAGTATTATTAACTTTAAAGTATTTGTTCAAATTGTTCACAGCCCGTAACTTTTCGTATCACCCAAGTTAAGCTTTATATTAAGGCAACTAACAATAAAGACCCTTTATCCAAGCGACCGAATTGATATGAAAGTTTTGTACCAGTTATAAATAAACCAATAAAATGTTGCCGGCGCACACGACCCCCGAAAAAGAAGAATATTCAAAAGAAGAAATATACACCGTGACGTATCGATAATACTGCTTAATTAAGTAGGAAAGAAAAACATAACAAAAAATTGGTACTAAAGCTTCCAATATAAAGTATTATTAAAACTTTCGACAAACCATTTAATGAAAACGGCAGGGTCAAAATTGATGGCCTACTAACTCTAAGAGTGATACAATTCGTATCGAAGGTCGATTTCAACCTTTAAAACCCAAATTTTACGATTTTCAAGTCGAGGATCATCTACTAGATTGAGGGAAAGATTACGAGGCGGCCGTACGAAAAGTTACGCGCAATCGCTTAAAGATTAGGTAACGAAAACTGTATTCTAACATAATTATTAACGCTTTAAAAGATCAATTAGAGCTTGGTAGTTATTTTGGTAACAGGTTTGCTAACTAAAACTCGAAGCAAGTTTATACTTAATAGCCAAGAAATTACGCAAGTATACATACAATCAACAACTGACCTATAGCTGATTATCTTATATTAAATAATATAGGAATTACGTATCACCTACCCTTTAGAGATGATAATAATATACATTGAGCTATGATACGGACTGGCTGAAATAGGCGTTTATTGATTTGTAACCTATTAATCGTACTTTAAATTACGGCTTAGTATAAAGTTTTCAATATGCAACCCGTATTTACTCGTAACGTATGAGGAGGACTTCGGACAATAGGTATATTAACTAACGACGCCCTATTAGTTAAAACGGCTGGCTTTATGACATCAGAATAACAGGCGATTAAGGACTTTAAGTTTTAAAATTATAAGCTGGTTACAGCTTTAGTAAAGGGTAATCAACTTAACTTCAACGGATCCTCAATCCGTATACTTAGTATTAATACCGGCTTCAATTTTAGTGAAAAGAGTTAAGGTTTAAATTCAATTACAATTAAGAAATTAATATAGAAAAGGCTTAACAGCATCTAAAATAGCATACCTCTAGCAGTTATATCACTACCTTATGCTAACGGGAAGCCTCATACGATCTATTTATTTCAATATAAGTATAGGATTTCACAAATAAAGACTTTAACAGCTTAAATGAAAAGCTTAAGTGGTAAATGAGAAGTTTAAACCGGGGGATTAATATGGTTCCGATCGATCTGTCGATGGCTAAGTTAATGATTTTTAGGGATGAGTTTTTTATGAATAACACCGACTTGTTTTTACAAATCGGCTTCCTAATAATCTTTGTTAATTAATATAGGAGGGAGAATCAATTTAGAATCATTGGTAGCCTAATTCATTAGACCTTTTCAAAATGTTAAAAGGTTACACGAAACGTGTTAACTTTAAAGGTTTACGGTATAATAGCAGGATTTAATGTAGATATAGCATTATAAAAAACCTTAACGTTATTACCAGGCAGTTAAGAATTCCTCTTATCCCGGTAGTAATTTATACTAATTCGAAAAGCCTATTCGAATGCCTTTCGAAGCTTAGAACCACGAGCGAAAAACGCCTGATAATCGACGAAATAGCACATCCTGAAGCCTACAAAGGTAGGAAAATTAAAGAGTTCTGGTTGGTCAATGGGAAAGATAATCCTACTAACGCCATAACAAAGGCATCGCCAAATAAGGACCTTGAAAGATCTGTAAACAGCAATAGGCTAACCATACGTATTCAGGGCTACGTTAATAGGCCATCCGGCAAAGTTAAGTTATTGAGCAGTTAAGGATGTATTGAAAAATTGGAAAACTATTAGGGGACTAACGATAGCGACTTGTTTGACTTACACGGCTTAATTAGAAGTTTACACAAACCTATAGTGAAAGAACTTTTTGTGAAAACCGATGAAGTCAGACCTCAGAGCCATAGGGAAATTAAAGGCAATTGGGGTCAATTTGAGTTCAAAATGGGAGCAATTTGATATAGAAGTCAACTAGAATTTAACAGGGGTTTAATTAGTTGACGAGATCGTAATTTAACTATTACCGAAAAAAGATCGATTAATTAAACTGGCGTGTACGTACGAATTGAAAAGCCGCTAATGTTGGAATAGTAGTAATTGCAATACATATATTGTTTTGTGCAGGCCTACTGTATTAGCTGTAAGTCAAGTACATTATGCGCCTACTTCATACTAGGGAATGAGCCAAGCAATTAAACATACAAATTACTGTGAAAACTAGCTAGCAGTCTACCAAACCTAGAATAATACATCTACTATTTGACCACGAAATACTACTATTACTTCGACCAATCGAATCGACAACATTGCAACGCCTAAAGCCCTATTGACAAATACCATAGATACGGATTAACGATTCGTTAAAGTCAAGTTATGTACTTTTAGTCAACGTTTTAATCAGCTTATATTTTTAAAAGCCTAGCTGTTCGATAATACGTTATTTCGTTGTTTCAAATCCAACGTTTCTAGGGAAAAGGCTATCATTAGTTTATATACCAAAGATACCAAAGCCTTTTCTCTACGTAATTCATAAATACAGGTCGAATGTTAAAGTTTTTATATCCAATTTATGATACAGGCTGGTGTCTGGGCTAGTAGTCTCCAGGGACTTAGTTCTGGCGATTTCCATAGTCCTACGATACTCTGATGCTATTTGGAGGTATGTTTTTACATTTGTCATGTAACCAAGACACTCGTTTTATTTAAACCGTAGAAATTTTGTAACAGGGGTTTCTCCCTCCATTTTTCATTGAGGATAATAGACAGTATCCAAAAGTTTTAAACAATAGCTTTAATTTAATCTCTTTATAAATTATTCTCTATTTACCCTACGATTATGTTTTAGCTACTTGTAATTAGCTATAACCTAAAGTCATATATTCCAACCTTTCGAACTTGAACCCCTAATCTTTTAAATAGTTCCTCGACGCGCGTGTTAAAGACTAGCTATAAGCCGCCATAACAACGTAATATGATTATTTATCTACTTAATACTAACGATTTACCGAAACTTTATGTATGAAGCTCATTAAACGAAACCAAATCTTTTGCGAGCTCGCTTTATGTATAAAAAACATAACACTGATATATTAAATATATTAATAAAGATAATCCAATAACTCAAAATCGTTACAAACACGCCGACATTTTCAAAATAACCTCCCCCCTAAAAAAATTCGTTTTTACGTTAACTTCAAACGATGTAACTACCACGCCGTCTCCTACCATGGACTGCATGTATGATAACGACAGACCGAACTCCTCCGACTTTCATTACAATATTGATTGCCTATCCGATAATACCAACCGTTAACGAATTAAAGATAAATCCTTTGACTAACCTGTTAAGTTTTCCAGCATTGAATTACATTCTTTAATATGAAAGGCTACGATTTTATACGAATTATAAAAAAACCGGGAGTTTATCGGTCTAAAAATGTTACCTTTATATAATTTTCCAACAAGAAAAAAGCCTTATGAAAACCATTATAAAAAAACTATTACACTTACTGTAACAACGACGGCAACAACAGCTCTAACACTTTTAAAGAAATACTTTTAGCGTACTATTACAACCAGAATGCAGTAAAACCAGTTATTTTACAGCTTACTAACTTGAAATAAGGGGCTTATAAACGGTTTTGAAAAAATAACGTTTGGAATACCTTGCTTACAAAATCTAGTAATATAGCCTAGGAATCCACTACAAACCTCGAAATTTTGAGAAAGGTTACGAACAATATATTCGCTAACGCGTTACTTACACTTGATATTCCCACGAATTATAATGAATCGGTTGCCTATACCTAACTTATTGGTAAAAAACTTTACAACCTTCGTATTTAACATGGAGGCGCTAGTCATGTTGATAATATTAGTACCAACAGTATTATTAGCAGCGGAATAGTAAATACGGTGCTTCCATTCACGATAGGTGGAGAAATATTATTATAACCGATATAAAAGCTTTTCGAATCGGTATTAAATAACACATTACCTAAGTTAACTACTCGTAACCTTTCTGCTATAAAAATCTTAATTTATACCTAAAGAACGCCGCAAATAATTATCGTATTTGAATTGAAAATACAATAGGTACAATCACTCAGTACACTTAATAACAGGGTAATTCAGTACTTGGTACAACTTCAAGTACTTGATACATCTCAACCCCAAGGATGAAGAATTCACCAAATATATAGATATATCTAAGAGACACTAGTATTTACTAGTGCAAGTACTTGTACTAACTATTACGGAGGATTAGAACGAAGATTTTGCCTGAACTAGTAATTAATAGTATAGAAAACCTAGTATTTACTAGTAAAGAGTTTCGATCTTGATGATTGAGATTTCTATGAGGATATAATTGATCATATATTAAGTCCTCCATATAGATTCTGGAATAATTGAATTTAGAAGCCTACAAAATATCATCTTAGGTAGTAACTTCAACAATTTATATTAACCTACCAAATACTGTGTAATACCTTAATAACATGAATATCAAAAGTAATATCACCAGTTACCTTACCTTTACCAACGAATTTATCAACATTTTAAAGAGAAAAGCGTAAATTTTCTACATAATCGAGTATAAGAATACGAAGAACTTCAATTCGGCCCGAAAACTTACTAACTTTCCGTTTATAATTAACCTATTTTATAATTTTATTCAATTCATGAATATTTTAGTTAATATAAGTAGTGAATTTTATAAATTGATGAGTCAATAACTCACCCGCCGATTGAATTTTCCGTGCATTTCTTTTTTACCCCAATGATTCAGCAAATTTACTCATTATATATCTCTAAGTGGCTTACAACTTCTTTCTTTTATAATTTATTTAAACGTTGGCCTCAATAAATATAGGCATTAAATTGAGGCTTATATGACTCTTATTTATAATTTGACGTGATTTTTGATCAATTTTAGATGTAATACGAATATGTGACTTACGCCGCTCCAAAGTACGTATGACTCTTAAAACAAGCGGGTAATCGCCGCGTATAAAAACGAGGTTTTACGCTGGTAAAAACGAGACTTAAAGGTATCCATACCACCACCATTCATATTATACCCCGCAAGGATTCGAAGAAATTAAATGATTATTAAGTAATTACGTGCCGGTTTTTTTCAAAAATATGAAAAAAAATATTAACTCCTAAACTACCCGTTTTCATTAACGGTAAACTCTCTGATACCTTGAAGGAAGTCATGCTTTTATTCCATAAAGCCCTAAAGGAAAAACTGCCTCCTTACCGCTCTGAAGTACATTACAAAATCATTATATAAAAAAACGATTAAAGGAAGTTTTGAAAGTCCCTTAATGGTAGTTATGAAAAAAATTACGAAAGCAATTCCTATTTTTACGGAAAACGTTAATATAATTACTAAATTAAAGTTACATTCGCTTAAATATCTTTTTAACATATGTCCTCGTACCTTTTATTCACAAACTTAAAAACAACCTGCGTTTTTGTATCCATTAACCTTAACTCAACGCCATTATAAAAGCCGATCGCTATCCCTTTCCCCTAATAAAAAAACCGCTTACGAATATTTCATAAGTTGAATATCTACTAAACTCTACTTTAAAAGAACCTTCTCAAAATTACGTATTTAAAAAAGTGACAAGTAGAAAATTGTGTTCCTCATACATTTTGGATTTTACGATATTCTAACTACTGTAGATATTATCATATCTCCATAGTTAGTAAGCGATCACGCAATACATTGCACCCTTGCAGATTGCACGGTAACATACCACTCTGCAAGGTGTATTCTTGCAAGAGTGCATGATAATGTGCCACTGTCCAGAAAGGGCATTGGCCAATTTTACGGTAAAGTGATATTGCCCAGAAGATAGATTGGCAGAGTGTATGGTAAAGTGCCACTGCCCTAATGAGAGCTTATAAGCTTTCAACTGAGGCGTACACTGTCCGGGTACCTCTTTTCCTTTTAATCTATCTATTTTCAATATACACTACAACTCTTTTACTATTACCTTTACATTAACATACCCTGTAAAATAGACCTTACAAAAACTAATTAGCGGTCTACTTAGTCGACTACAGATAGCCTATGAAATAAGAGACGAACCTAAGTTAAATACCTATAACGGGATGTTATAACGGTCCTAACTATCCGTACTCTAATACTACGCTTTATAAAAAACACATGAAAATGTAGAAAGCCTATAAATCAAAGTAACTTTAAAAAGAACAACTTTAATACAATATTATTAACTCTATTCGTATCTTATTTACCAAAAGCACATTTACGTTACTATTAATTCGGTTGGGGTTTGGGACGTATACGGGCACTTTTTGGAAAGCGTTCTATTACACATCTAGCTATGTAATCCAAAACCATCAAGTTTCGGAACGCTTTGTTATAACCTATTTAATTTAAACGTAGCATCCGAACCGCTTGTAAAATTCGGAAACGGCCAAAACACAGCATTCAAACCGCTTACCAAACACATAATACACGCCTAAACCACATTTCGAAACGCTCCGATACATTTTGCGAGCGCTAAATATAGAATTCAAAATGCTTACCACATTAAAACCCACGTACACCTTTCCACATCCTTCTTCCTATCGCCATTACCTCGTTCGCCTTCCCTCGTTCACTCTATATTACACCGATCATTTAATTTTATTACTTACAAAGTTTGTATTTACCATCTAATTAATCAGAGTAGCATTTATAAAGCATTAAAAGGCTAATTTGGGACGCTTGATTAACCTGTAGTCACGTTTCATTTGTATTTTATATGTATTTTTTTGTTATTAGCAAGCCTTAAACTACATTCTTTAAACTTTTTGTCACATTTCACTTGATTTCCATTGACACGTTGTATGTTTTTATTAAAACCGCTCTATTTCGTACATTTTCATTTGCTATTTTATACCAAGAACGTTTTGAACACTGTATTAAAAGCTCACCTAAATCCTAAACACTACGTAAAATCAACTTTTATACCCCTTTAGTATTTCTAATATACGTATAAGCAAGTTTTCTAAACGATTCAGTACACTTCTCACGCTTATAATTATCACTTTACTAATAATAAGTTAAAATAAAGTTAGAGGATAAATAATTTTTCTTATATATATAGCGATTAGAAGTAACGTTTTATAAAGGATGAACCTTAGATTGTAGGATAATATTATCGATATACCGGTTGAAAACTCAAACAATTATATGGAAAATACCTATATGATAACCGTAATCTTTCGTTATTGGGGGAAAAAGTCTTAAAAGCCTAATATATTGGATAACTTATATACAAGACTTTTAAACTAAAAGATAGAAATATGGTATACGGTGTACAATTCGATTTCCAAAGTACTACGGGAATAATCACGAAGTAAAGATATTAATATCCTAGGGGATAAAAACGGACGTTTTACGGAGGCCCTATTTAATACGACCCGGCTTGACGAATTTTCAAATGGGGAGGATAAAGACGTAAATTTAATGGACTTTATAAAAGAGCAATATATAAAGGAATAAAAGAAATATGTTGTAAAAAAAATACGGATAACATAGCTATATGGAAAAACTATACGTACGTAAAGTATAAGACGATTCGAAGAAATATCGGCGTCTTAAGTAAGGTATATGAAGCTCGGGGAAAATAACGAACGACCGCGGATGTTATTTTCTACACGGGTATAATATACACTCACCCTTATACGTATACTAGAAAAGAAACAAAAACCAAAACACTCCCCGAATACAATTAACGCCATTTTAATCCGTAATAAAAGCGGCCCAAATAAGGAAAACGACACTTTCGAAGATAAAATAAGTAACGCAAAACAACAATTAAAACTTTACAAATGAATACCTACTAACCACAACCTCTACCGCAACCTTCCGATATATTGTTTTCCTACTAGTAAAATTAAACTTAAGAAATTTATTAATTTCTCCAAGTTATAAAATAAGGATTAAGATTATAATGGCGAACCGTACGACGTCTTCAATAATTAAATACGTATAATATTAAATACTTATAAAAATCAGATATCAAACTGTTAATTTCGCATCATTTTACCCAGAATGACAATTAGGTAAACCAAAAACATGTTATATATTTTTCCTTAGAGATATTAATACGTATACGAAATATCACAACCATTTAAAATATATTTCCTTACGGAAATAACTTACCAATTTCAGGATAGGGACTCAATGAATATTAACGTAAAAACTGTTGGAATAGCAGTTAAATGCAGTGCAGTCAAATCAACTTTACTGAAAATAAAGGTTGATTGTACTGACTGCAATATTGACTGCAGTTTGTGGGGGCTGCACTGCAAGTGCAGTACAGTAGGTACCTACTTCAAAGTAGTGTATAGGTCAAAGCGTTTGGCCATACAATTAGTATGTAGACCGGCTAGCGGTCTGCCAAACTTAGAACCCACACATCAATCAACAATATCAGCTCAACATCAGTTACTTCGACCATAGTGATTCAAATCGACTACGTTACAACGATAAAGTCCTACTAATACTGATCAATGCTTATTGTGTTAAATATAAGTTAGCTACGTAGAAGAAAAAAATTACTTTCAGGTTACGCTTTGTTAAGCAAGGTAAAGGAAATATTCTTGCAAAAGGCCCCTATACGTTCTGCATTTGTTTATGGAAACAAGTAGGGAAGACTTATAGGCTATACAGTTATTCGCAGCAATCTATAAATAAGCGACGGTATCGCTATTCGAAAACACTAAAATATCTTTATTAATCCTTCTTAAAATCGTTGAAATTAAACGCTAAAAATCTTAAACGATAGGTTGGCAAACGGCTAGATTAATTGCTACTACAGATACTAATACTACAAATCTCAAAAAAAAAAAAAAAAATTAAGTCCCTACGCTAAACAACCTCTACCACCAACAACGACCTTCGATCGCACCACCTACACCAAATCTCTGCCCATAATTTACTCTTTTCACTCCTTCTACCTTAATTCAATCTTCAAGTTCGCTGTTACGAACGAAAAACACGAGGAATCACCAAGTCGCGCTGAAAAAGCTACGTCGTGCGACTCTACGCTAAAATACCAAGTACCTACGCCTCTAAGATCGCTAAATCCACCACCACCAAGCCCTTTAACAGCCAGATCGTTATAATAGCTTTAAAACGCATTGGAATCGATACAGTTACTAATCCCATCAAAAAGGAGGCAATCATCGCCCTCGGCAACATCTTCGAAAGACACTACGACGAAAAGTTCTGGTACACCGAAGTCACCGAAAACTATACCCCAAAGCACCTAACCAACGTAATAGGCTAATTAATTATCGATATAACCACTAATGAAACCAGCCGTAGACCTGTTGCCCTCGACGATTTTAAAGAGTGGTTTCGAGACTAGAATCTAGATATGTGGAAAAAGGCAGAAAGGCAGGCGAAGAGGAAGCTAAAAAAACAACCTGTTAGATCGAGGTATCGAACTCTATACGAAAAAAGAGAAAGAAGGTAGACTAGCCAAACTACTTAACGAATACGCTACGGATAAATACCCTTAATAAACCACAGTTACAGGCAAAAAAGTTGCTAATAATAATAACCCATAACGATCATATACACATTCGTAAGGACCTATCTAAGTTTAAATAGGTGGACGTAGGAAATTAGTGGATCTATACCCCTTAAGCCATCAAATACACTAGTTTATTAAATAGAAGCCTCGCTGAATCCCTCAACACTAAGAGAATTACCGCTAACCTTCCCACAGTAGATAACACTAAGCCTATTTCCCCCAAACTCCTTAACACATCAGTTTTAATATCTAAGTTAAGAAAGGACCGGATTTACACGTAAGCCAATTATAAACACGACCACTAGCTTTTTCCCTCCAAACTCGGCCAAAGGTAACTATCCTACCTATCAACATTAATAACAACCTTAGTCTTTTCCCCGGTCAAGTAAAAAAGGATTTTATAACGAATACATTACACTTCCCCCTTGGCGCATCCCTATAAAAGATACGGATTATATGGTAATTATCAAGTTAATCAAGATTTGAAAAGGCAAAGAAAATTATAACGGTAAACCATATAACCTCCTCGACGTTAAGCTACGCCTATTCTTTAATATCTGTCGCTAGATAAGAATTAAATTGCTAAGTTTTCACTCGTTATTTCTCAACATCCTTACCGGTTAAACCAAATACTACTACTTCCGATACCTTACGAATTATACCTCTTTCCGCGAAATCTACGATAATATAAAGAGCTATTTCTAATGCGATATCAACCCCGCCTAGTACTATACTAATTGAAATATTATCAAGTGGTCCTACATACTGAATTACAAAAAATAGTCGGAAAACAAAATGAACCATTTAAATCAGATGTTTAATAGACTAATGCTTTGCCAATAGGTAATAGGGAAAGTGGAAGTTATCGAAGGTACCTTACTTTAATAGGTCCGACAAGTAGTTACGGGCTATAAAAAGTTCGAATACGCTTTATAATACCTTGATACCACCTATAAAGGGTTTTTTTTAGTTAAATACGTTCCTCGTTGGCGACCGTGACTACTCGAGTCTCCGACTCGACTGATATATACCTATAAGCTTCGGAATTTAATAACGAAAAAACCCCATCTAATTATTATTTCATTAATTGATGGTACGGACGACCCGGTAAGTACACTTAATAAAGGATCCGGACCTCTACCGACAAAAAGGGGTATTTATTCTTGTTAAAACCTCCAAATTGCCTAAATAAATTTAATTTAAACGCGAAAAAATGTTAGATTTACAGCAAACAGGGCTATTAGTTAACACGTTACACTACCACCTAACGTAACGTAAAACAGGAGATATACCACACGTAATACCCCTTTATTTCAAAATAAAACTACATAAAAAATGTTACGCAATTAAAAAAATTTAAAGTTAAAAAGGAGGGAAACCAGCCGAAAGCTATTAGCTGACACGAAAATATCAATACTAATACCGGTACTAACCAGGAAACCACGTAATAACTAGCCGACCACGTATTCCTATACCGCCTTACAAGTAAAAACCCTTATCGCCATTATAACGATGAAAACCCTGGCCCTATATACCTTTTTATCATTTAAAACCGGTATGCGAAACAAATCTTTTAGGGGATTATACCGGATATGAGAGTAACACGATATTTAATAAAAGGTCATTCGCAGTATATCAAGTTACGTAGAGATACAAATACTACTACAAAACTTGACTACGTGGATGTTAGCAAAGCCAAAGTTAGCTTTAACCCTGGAAAAGAAGATATTTTTACTGGGATCAACGACAATAAAGATTATTATTAACCCTATTATTTTTTATATCTTGAAATCCCCTACACTTTTCCTCCTTTACCTTAAAGATATAAAAAACCTCGGTATTAACTTTAATATTTAGAATAATAAGCTGATATATATTAAGGCCAGTAAAAGGTTCCCACTTAGCCTTAAGTGTGTGTATCTCTAATTTTTCCTTTAAGGATTAGAAATAGTAATATTAAACTTAACGAAGGCAAAACTTCGTTAACTACGTAGTGAATTCAATCACCCGATAACTAAAAGGCTTTATAAGGTCTTAAAAGCAGTAAATTACGAAAATATGGATCTACTAGCACTACAGGTAGTTGAACGCCTTTACCATCATTTCCAAATACATTCCTAAGCCCCCTTAAAGTTTAAATTCACGTTAAAGAAAAATCGAAACTTTCATTTGGAAATCTTCGTAGATGTATTATATTCAGGTAATAAACCAGTACTATACGTCGTAGACTCCACTACGGGTTTTCACGTTGCTAAATTCCTTAAAACTATTACGGCGGAAAAAACATAGAAAGTACTACGCAATTTGGAAGTTAATAGGTACCTTGGTTTACTAAACGTTTGAATTTATGATACCAACACTAACTTTGTTACAATAAAATTTCAGGTTAATATAAAGTTAATAGGGATTTAGTATAAACAGGTTCTTATAAAAGCTTATTAGGGTATTAACAAGGTAAAAAAGGTATATGCACTCTTATGAAGGGCTTGAGATATCTTTATATTAGAAATCGAAAGCTTTACAAATGAAAAGATACGCCTTTAAATAACGTTAAAGGGTTTTAATGGTATTATTAGCCTCAACGGACTTATACAAACATTACTAGTATTTAAAATTTACCTACGTATAACAGCTAAGTTGCTACCGTCGTTAAGTATCCAAAAGCCTATTATAGCATAAAATAAAGTACTAAAAGAATTAAGAAAGGAATTGACACGCCGTTAGGTTAACGATACCCTTCATATCAAAAACAGACCTTTAACAATAAACGTACTTTTACTCCCCCTTTAAAGTAAGCTCCTTACGTAACGTAAGCCAGGCAAATAAGATAGGTCGTACAAGATTTTAAATATTACTAATTTAAACGTGGTGGTTAAAACTACTAACGACCTCGTAACTTTTTAAACCACACAAGTCAAGCTGTATAAAAGATCCCTTAAGTCTGATAAAAATCCTAACGTCGATAACCTCTGAACCGAATGAATAAGTCGATAAAACGATGACAGCGTAAAAAACCACCTAAAAGGAGGATATATACTAAAAAGGGGGAAATAAAGATTATAGGACTGGCAAGTCATATATAACGGCGTAGGTATCTTAAAAGGAAAAGTTTAACGAAAAACTTGCCCTTAATCTACGCGCCGAAAACATTATCAATACATCGGGCAAGATTTTTTAAAAAGAGTAACGAAGTGGAAATTAACAGCCTCCTATTACGAGGGGTTATATAATTTATACCGTTAACGTAATTAATAGGGCAAAATGTTACTAATTTTAAGTTAAAGATAATTTACGAGGTTAAAGGAAAAACTATGAACCGGACGTACGAAAAGCTACGGCTAATAGTCCAAAGATACGGTAATCAAGATAAAAACTGGATTTTGACTTAATCGCCTATAATCCAGAAGATTAGCTAACGTTTAATCGTTGCTATTGCTACCAATTTAACTACTGGCGTAAAAGGTTAGTTTACACTTAATAGCCGGAATATTACGTAAACTTACATGTAATCTTCCACCAATATTTAGCGGATTATACTACTAAAACTACTATTAAAATTAAGGGACAAGTTTTCGGCTAGCACGATAATACGCTATATCAAGTCTTTATACGAATTGGTTAAGGTTAACTTCCATTAATTCTTAACGTACCAGACACATTTTAAAATAGGTTGGGTATGAAAACGTTAATATTAAACCTGTACCTATTAATAAAAAAAGGCAAAAACTTTAATGTCGTAGGCATAAAGATTAATAATACCCTTTTTTTCGACGATATTAAATTTGTAACGGAAAAATAACATACTATCGAAAAGTCAGGCTTTTAAAAGAATAAACTAATCGAAACGTTGGCTAAAGTTACACAACTTGACTTTAATGGATCGTTACTCCGCATACATAGTGTTGAAGCTAAAAGCGATAATTATATTAGCCTACACCAAAAAAGGCAAACCACAAGCCTGAAAATTATCAACAAGGCTAACAAGATAAAGGCACAGAAATACCTGAAACAAAGGGATCGTACAACCTATATCGGAACGTTATATCAACCAAAAGCATCGTACAACCTTTTTATTATGATACAAATATTAAACCCCTAAAACGAAAACTTTAAAAAGTTAAAAAATGGATTTAGTAGTAAACGGACCACGTAAAAAGAGGAATTAATATGGTTTCTATAAATTTGACGAAAACAAAGCTAATAATATTTACAAACGGGTCATTTGCCAATAATACTAACCGTACATCGTAAATCGGCATCCTAATAATACTTCTTAACGAGGATAAGTCTAAAGGGCAATTTACGATTACTGAAAACCTTATATACTAAATATTTGTCAAGTATAAACGTATAACTTGAAACGTGATAATATTTAAAGTTTACGACATAATGGCAGGCTTTAACATCGGTATGATAACTAACGACACATTAATGATTATCACCAAACGGCTGGGTTTACCACCGATACCTATAGTGGTGTGTACCGATTCCCGGAGCCTTTACAAATGACTATTAAAACTAAGTAGAACCAATAAAAAACACTTGATAATAAATTTAATAGCTTTAAAGAAGGTATACGAAACCCGGGAAATCGATAAATTCCGGTAGATTAACGGCAAAAATAACCCTACCGATACTATAACTAAAGTCACGCCTAATATCGTCCTAAAAATATTTGTAAATAGCAATACGCTAACCATAAAAATAGAGGAATACGTAAATCTCCCAGCATGTAACGTAAAGAATTTCCCTAACAAACTAAAAAACCGCCAAAGCAATGGTAACGATAGCAATAGTTTGAACTACTGGCAAAAGGTACGCAAGTATTAGCGTATTTAATTTGAGCAAGCCTGTAGCAAAAGATCTGTACACGGGATTTGAAAAACAAAGACTTCGGAAAGGTAAAGTAAAGGGGCCAAAAAGTGCCGTAATTGAGGTTGTTTCCAGTACAGATTGATCGGAATTAACAGGGGTCTGGCTTGTTGTTAACTTGTGAATTGAAAAAGGATTTCAGAGGTTCCCACCAATTGATGGCAAGCCATGCTGGCATACAGGCATAAAACAAAAAGCCTCCAGTGTTGAAATAACAGTCAAATTCAGTACAGTCAAGTCAACTTTACTATAAGTAAAGATTAATTGTACTAACTGCAATATTAACTACAGTTTATGCGGGCTTCAATATAAGTGCAGTACAGTAGGTGCCCACTTCAAAGTAGGGCCCAGGCCAAAGCGTTTAGCCATACAAATTAGTATGCAGACCAGTTAGCGGTCTGCCAAACTTAGAACCCATACATCAATCAACAATATCAGCGTAACACCAGTTACTTCGACCATAATGATTCAAATCGACTACGTTACAACAATAAAGGCCTACCAACAAAAACGCTAATAAACCCTTATAGGAAGTGTTGAACTCTTTATTAACATAGTTACGGAAATTACAAACGGCTTTATAACCAAAATATAAAGAAGATAAACTATTTATTTAGGTAATTACAAAAGCATACCGCGGAAGCCTAGACTTCAACCCTATTTTATTTAATTGGAAAAGACGTAATGGCCTTTTATATTAGATTTAAAAACCTATTTAAAACCTTAACACGCAGATAAACAAGTTTCGGATGAGTTCTTTTAGCCGAAAGAATTAAAATTGAAAGTTAAATTACTACGGTAAACCTCGTCAAAATAATTTATCACGTTTTCAATTGACGATTTAATTTGTACTGAACATAAAATGAACGCCTTCAATACAATTACGAAATAGAAAAAAAAAACATTTAAAACGAATACCAAAAACCGAAAATTAAACAATTATCAGCGAAAACAACCTTATAACCATATATAGAACTTGTTACGTATACCATAATACCTACGGAAAAATATACAAAACTTTATAGGTTTTCAAAAAAAGATAGATGATATATAATAAGGTCGGCTATTAGTAGACAACTTATTCATTATACGAGCAAATTCGGACTGAACGCTAGTTTTGAGCCGATTGTATACCCGAAAACCGGACTAAAGCCAATTTTATGACGTACGTAGCCGATTGTAAAGATGAAAAGGAATGATTAAACGCTTACCCTTACAAATATACCTTTGAAGAAAGAACTTTACGAAAAAATAAAATTTACTTAATAGCTTAAAATAAGAAAACCGATTAGCGAATATTTATAAGTTTATAAAATACTTTTTTTTATAGATAATAGGTCTGAATTACAAAGAAGGGGTGCTGAACACCTTTATAACGTCGCAATTCACACTCTATAATAGGTACGATAACCAATTAAAAGGTATTATCTTAAATACTAGTATAGTAGGAATTTTAATCGCACGAAACGACAATTCAACGTTTTTGCGGCGAAATTTCCCAAGTTTCAATTCGACCGAATAAAAAAACACCAGAAGGTTTTATTCAATAAAGTTAAAACATTGTTATTAGATACAATCGTAATAAACATACGATTTGAACCGGTTATATTTTGGGTAATAATTTTTCAACATTATGTTTACCATAATTACCTAATATAAATTAACTCTAAATTAAGGTTCTAAATACGATTAACTGACTTATTCGCGCCTTGGATAACTTGTTTGTACCACTTTCCCTTAAATTTAGATACATATAGTTTTCCCCAAAAACGCTTACAATGAATGAAGTGTACCTAAAGTAACGAGAATTAAAGAAATTATACCATCTATTTCGACATCAGGTCACAAAACGACTTTTACGGCTTTTTTACATAACAAACCATATAACTATGGGGGTAAAAGTACAAAAATCCATCCAGAAGTTCTGTTACAAATATCAGTTATATTTGTAGGTTCGAAATGGCTAACTCGACCTTAGACCCATACCTATTAGTTTTAATATTACGTTTCAAAGGATTTAAACTTACTGAAATACAAAAGAACGATAAATTAACATTTTGTAATACGTCATTTTTTGTTACGAAATAGAGGAAGCGTTTGGAGGCCAGCTTACAAACTAGACTTAAAGTGTGTCTAGCGGAGGACCGCATAGTCAATTTCAGTAACGCAATGATTATGTTCTGAAACGATATTTTAAACTTCATAAAAAGGTGTCATGGGATCAAATTACCCTTATTAACATAATTAATAAAAAAACTGACGAATATAGATATTAACGTATACATAAAGCTTATATAGTATTAATAGTATAACTGAAGGCGGTATTTAACCTTTCGGTCGTCGTATAATATTAAACTAACCCTTCGGATAATATATAAAAAACGTTTAACGAATGCTTTATATAGTAAATAAGTAATTCAAAACGATACTTGTAATTTATAACGTTCGATATATATATACAAAAACTTTTAATTTTCATTAAAGAATCTTTCGCGAATAATACTAATTATCAATCGAAAATAAGATTTGTTTTTATTTTGAGTAATGAAACACCAACTCGAAACTAATTTACTCTTTATAGCAATATTATCCATTGAAACTTAATTAAGTATGAGCGGGTAACTCGAAGCATTTAAACCTCGGGAATTTACGGTATAACCAAAAAATTCTCCTCTGGGATTCCTATGGTGATAATGGTCCAGATAATCATTTTAAACCTTAGTTCAAAACTCATTTCTTCATTCATTTACACTGACTTTTTTCCCTTTATAAATATCTTATTAAATTCAATACCACGAACGAAAAGCGTTTTATAATCGATATTATAACCTCACGTGAATTGTACGAGCACCGCGAAATTAAAGAGATAAGTTGGATTGATAGAAACTTAAGCCCAATAAATATAATAACCAAGGGTATTCCAAATACGGTATTAAAAACGCTCGTATTAAAGAGCGCTTTCTTTGTTAACGTTGCTAAAAAGGCTTTACGACTTCACCTCTATTAAAAAATTTACATTTATCATTTAATAATTTCCACTCATTGTACTCAGCTACACCACACTAATATTTTGTCATTATTTGGATTCATCGTTCGCGTCGCTTTGGTTATATTAACGCTTTTAACACCCATTTTTTACAACTTTGATAAAGTCATTGTCACTTTTTACTTTTAAGATATATTATCCACATAACTATTTTCAAAAATAAATTTTATTATTGTGTAAAGAATTATATTAAGGCTGGAAAAACTGGTACAAATATGAAAATAGGCAGCTAATCGCTACTGAAGGGGAAGGAAGAGGGAGGGGCTGCGTTGTCGTTATTGTTATCCTCATCCTTGTACTCCTCCTCCTTATTGTCCTCGCTATCGCCGTTTCTGCTAGCGCCTCCGCCATTACCGTTATTGACGCCGCTATTTTCGACGCCACCAAGAGGAGGGCCCTGCGACTTAGATTACTTACCCTTAGACAAAGGGCGGGGAAAGTTCTTACTCTCCCTACAAAGACGCGCCATAATATCGTCGCACTTACCTGCGCAATATATACGTACGCCCGCTTTTCAGGCGAAAATAGCAGTGACCGTCTTTTTTAAGCCACTGGTTAACACTAACTATAAATTAACATAGTTTTATTTTAGTTATTACGAAAGTAATAGTTTTTCAAAACGCTACAAATTGAGTGTTAAATAGTAAAAAAATATCAATCACAGCTAAAATTGCTGATTAGAAGGAAACTTACCGTGGAAACGGCGGGCGCATAGTAAGGTTTTAACTTTCGGCTTGAAAACTATCGGAAAAGGGGTATATTTGTTGATCATCCGCTCGCAACGGTAGCAACGAGCTGAACAACCCCTGTTTTAACGGTAATCACTCATAAACTTACCCAAGACCATGAACGCGACATATGACACATAAAAAGTATCTATTAACAGGTCGAACACGCGAACCTGGGTAAGCCATTCTAACGCTTTACGCTACAAAAAGGCTGTACAGTGTACACTAATGAGCCGTAACTTAAGGCAACGGGCTAGATCAGCCGTTCCAACCTTATTTACAAGAAGAAAAAATTAAATTAAATTCAAGGGTAAATTAATTATACGAATCGCGTTACAACCCAGCTAAACTATGTTTTAAACAACGAAAGGTAACCGCCAAGGGTAAAGGATTTTTTACCCGTAACAAAAGGGTAATATTCATAACCTTAGAAGTCCACCGTTCATCCCCTTGAAGGGTAAGGGGAAAAATGAGGAAAAAATAAAAAGGTTAAGTGTATTATCGACAACGATGGCGGGGGGGAAACCGAAAAAAAATCGGGGATAGACGACATAAACCTAAAGTTAGCAGAGTTAAGGCTAGCGGCGGTACGGTGGGCGGCGACAGCGGTGGCCTTTTCCTTCTTACATCAACGCGCCAAACGACGCCTTAAACTTCTATTCTTACAAGTTATCTATTTTAAACAGCGGTTAAGATATAAAGTTATTTAATCAACCTATCTATTCAATATGTTCAAATAATTAATTGAAACAGTGGTTTAGGTATACATTCGCTAATTCAATAATAAGAGACTTACGTTATAAGGCAGGCGTGTTATCAAAATAAAAAGGAAAAAAGTTTTACTTAAATCGATAACGATGTGTTTTTTAATATTAACTCCAAAATATGAAACACCGATAATTACCCCTTTATAATCACACCCTTTTAGGGATTAACTACCATAATAATACTAACAACCATGCTATCACCAACTGCCTTAATTAACTGGAACTTATATTACAACCACTATTAAAATCACTCATTCAAACCTTTCCAATTGTTATTATAACTACTACCACTATCAGAATTACTAATTCGAACCTTTATAACTTTGTACCTTAACTATTACCGCTGTCAAAATGACTAATTGAAACTTTGGATGAATTTTATCACAAAACACTATTACTATGAAACGATTAATTAGGAATCGGACAAACTAAATTATCACTACTAAATTACGGATATGGGTTATATAAAAAAAATACTGTTACTATGAAACGATAAATTCGCAATCGGAAAATTTAAACAATTATTATTAAATTACAGATACGGGCTGTACGGGAAGAAATATTTCTTGTGTGGATATTATCATGTTTCTATAGTTAGTAAGCGGCTACGCTACAAGTTATATCCTTAAAAAGTGCACGGTAACATACCACTTTTCAAGGTTCATTCTTGTAAAAGTACATGATAGCGTGCGACTTCCCAGACGAGGCATTAGTAAAGTGCACGGTAGAGCGCTACTGCCCAGAAGAGAGATTGGCAAAGTGCATAGTAAAGTGCCTCTTCCCGAGTGAAATCTTGTAATCTCTCACCCAAGACGTGCACATTCCGGATGCCTCTTCTCTTTTTGATCTATCTATCTTCAATATACACTACAACTCTTCTACTATTACCTCTACGTTAACGTAGGGGTAAAATAGACCTTACTGATAACTACTTTTTAACGATATATTAACAATTCGTTACGTTAGTTTTTAATCATTCTTCTCACTGTATTTACTTGAACGATATTTCGCTTATTTGAGTGATACTTTTAATGATTATAACGCTGAAGTCATACAGATACGATGTGTTTTATTCACCGCTAATATTAATCTTCATATAATCAAATATAAATTCAAAGTTTTAAAAATTGAGTTTTTGAAATTCATTATCAAAACGAAAATCGAAATATATATGAATCCGGAAAAGTTACGTTTTATCTGGGAATAAATGGCTTCCACGTTTATATTAGGGGTATGGAGCTTTTTAGACTTCATTAAGCTTTCCCGGTAACTTATTTGGAATTATTTTACCATTTTCGGCCGCTTAATTCGTTATATTGAAAGAATATTTGCTTTCCGTTAAAGGCCTGAGAAAAAAATTGCTTTCAACCAGATCAAAAAAAAGTTTAACCCAATTTTCGCCTAATAGGACCCTAACCTCAATTTTTTTTAAAAAGCTAAAAATTACGGATAAGTCATAAGTAATTAATTACTACAATATTTACTACAATGAATTACTAAGAATTATAAGCTATTTGAATATATAAAACGCGAAGCTCCGGGATACAACCGGTTCTTTTACTATCTTTATAAACCATAAAAACTTAAAATACTTTATCATTACCCGACGATTTCCTGAACGAAAAATCTGTTAATCAAAACGACGTTTTTAATTTCGTTTTAAGATAAATTATAATGAAATGGTTAACTATATATAACCTGATATACTATTTTAACAACATTAGTATATTTTTTAAAGCCTCCTAGACCTACATGTTTTAAGTTGAGAATTACAATCTTTAAGCCTGAAATAAATTTCATTTAATCTGGTTCCGCGTATTTACGTCTCTTAGTTTACTTTGGTTAACGAATTTATCTCGGAGGGTTATGAACGGTTTATTAATGTTAACCTTTAAAATTAATGGGACGCTGTTATTACCTAAAACGTTATTTACTCTTGTTAAGTTCGCGCAATATATATGAGCGAACGGAATTTTCTTATTTATATTTATATTAACGACGACCAAATATTTAAAGGTTCGATTTCGACATATTTAATGAAAAACGATACTATTTTACTATTTCGTAACCGTATTTGATGTTTTACTCACAAGCTGCTTACAACCGCGTTAATCTGAATTACATACGATTTACATAATACTGGCTACTTGGAAGGAGATATCAATATCATTATTTGAGTTCAAATATATTTTCAGCACGGATTATATCGTTCAATCCGACGTTTTAAACGTAATTACCATGTTTAGAAACATATAAAGTATTGATAATATCGTCGGAAGGGAGTTTTTAAGCCTTTACCAATTTCTAAACAGCTTTTAAACGAGATTTCAATCGATATTATAATCGATTTTTGTTGGTAGGCCATAGACGTTGCAACGTTGTCGATTTGATTGGTCGAAGTAACAGGTGTATTTCAGTAGTCAGATGGTGGATGTATTATTCTAGGTTTGACAGACTGCTATCAGGTCTGCACTGTAATTTGTATGGCCAATTGCTTGGCTCATGCCCTAGAGTGAAGTGTAGCGTACTGCACTCGAATTACACCTAATGCGGTAAGTCCGCACAGATTAAAACACTTGTAATACAGTCAACTTTACTGTAAATAAAATTGACCTACTGCACTGCATATAATACTATTCCAAAGAATTTCCTTAAAAACGAACAGATAACCTACCTTACCTTATATTCATTACAAGTTGTTGAAGTAAAGCGGTTATTTCAAAAGTATTACGTATTATAGACGCCGAAATTTATTTACATAGGGTTCTAAACTGTTGTTGATGATTTTAAAGTTTTTTTTCGCGTTATTATCAACGATCGAAATTCGAATTTGATCAATAGGTTTTTAAAGAGCCTCAACGATTGGGCGAGGGTAAAACAATGTTTAAATACCGTATTTCATCCCGAGAAGAATGGTGCTAGTGAATACATTAATCAAGAGATCTTAAAGAATTTACGTTTTTTTATTATTATTATTTATACTCAACTCGATTAAAACCGTTTATTATCCGGTTACTAATTGGAGTTAAATAATAAAGATATTACTATTATTGTTGGAATAGCAGTAAAATGCAGTACAATCAAGTCAACTATACTTACAGTTGATTGATTGTACTTACTGCAAATTGACTGCAGTTCGTGGGATTGATTTCAAGTTCAATGCAGTAGGTACCCACTTCAAAGTGGGGCACAGGCCAAAGCATTTGGCTATACAAATTAGTGTGCAGACCGTCTAGCGGTCTGCCAAACTTAGAACTTACAACAACCAGAACCAATTTCAATGCAGCACTAGTTACTTCGACTACAGTGATTCGAATCGACTACTTTGCAAAGATAAAGGCATACCAACAACTATTGATATTAATCCGTTGTTTATGATATATAAATACATCTTCGATCTTATATAAATGATTCAAAGTTTACTTATTTTAGCCACTAAATTACGTAAGGGCCGAAACTCTCATGCAATATATTCGTAACGTTTCAAAATCCGTATAAGCCGTAATAGCGGTTATGTATTGAAATATAAGAAAAAAAGCGAATAAATGACGCTATACTTTAAAACGGTTTACAGTCTTTTATAACGTTTGACTTTTTGAAGAAAAAACTATAGACCGGCCCAGTTTTTCTTAAAAGAAAACTAGGTTAATTTTTGAATAAATATAGTGTTATATGTATCCTTGATTTTCACTTTAACCAACTTATTTAAGCTGTTTTCCACCTGTTTTCGAACTATTAAGTCCGCGACTATCAACTATCCGTTGTCAACGTTATTAGTAATAATAGCGAAATCGAACCAAAATTTTATATTGAGGGTATTTTGAGAACCTGGAATAAACCTTAGGTTAACTACTCGCGTATCAGTAACTTTCCAAAGTGATAGGTCTTGGTTAAATAGGTAGGTTATATACACTAGATTTTCAAATTGCTTTTAAACTTTTCGAATATTACAGATTTTAAAGTTTTTGAATCACATTATAGCTCGGCTAAAGATAACGACGAGCCTACCTACTTAACAAGTCAATGGGTTTACCTTTTCCCCCCAATTACCGGGACATTTAGAAGTCGCTATTTTACGGTTTTTAAAAAATAAGTAAATTAATCTATATATATTCAAAATAGTAATTAGTAAGTAAAATCACTTGGATTAGTAGTAGCAATAGATAAGTTAACTTACGTTGGTTAGGTAGAAAACGAAGGCGATGCAATCCGCGTTATTTAAAACATCCCGTAACGGTAGTAGATAAGTAAATTTTCGTGGGATAAGTGATAGTAATCAAGGTTTAACCTAAGTTGGTTGAAATGACTAACAACAAAACTAAGCAACTTAACCTATGTATATTTGGTGGTAATAGTAATTGATTCAACTCACGTTGATTACGATAGACAGAGGTTTTATTTATATATAAAAAAGGGGGGGATAAGGAAGGGAGTGAGGACCTATAGAGAGGTACGCCGAAGGTAATATCACAAGCTGGTGCCTAGGCTAGTGGTTATCAGGGATCTAGCCCTGGCGGTTTCAATTCTCTTATGATACTTTAAAACTATTTAAAGGTATGATTTTATATCTGTTACTTAACAGGGCTACCCCTATTCTGTAAATCGTATCAACTACTTAACAAGTGTTTCTCCCTCCTACTCTTCATCAAGGATAATAAATAGTATCCGAACGTCTTGAATGATAATTTTGGCTTAGTTCCTTCACAGTTTATTTTTCAAAATTGGTTTTATACGTTAAAAACTCATTTACATCTACTTTAGCTCATTTGTATAGACCTTTGACATATCATATTACTATATCGGCTAGAAAGGTATCATTCAACTTTTTCGTCCATTTCAATAACACAATTTATTAAATATTCATGATAGATTATATGTACGTTCACGTAATATCATAGCTATTAAGGTTAAACTTCCCGTTTATGTTAATAGTTAAACAGTAAATAACTACAACGATTAAACGCTAGATTTCCTTCTCGATTTGAAACAATTAAGTGAATATTTAGTTTTTACTTTCATTATCGTATCCTGAAGCGATTGGACGTAATTTTGGGTTCCGACGGTCCGTGATTTTACCTTTGATCCTTTGTACCATTCTCGATTTAAAGACTATAACGTCTCATCTTTTAAATTACGTTAATGGTACAAATTAAATAATTCCTCGTATAAGAGGGCTATTGATCTCTTCTAGGCTGTTTTTCCTATAAGGTTTACCTGGTGTATTAATAATACCTTTAGTTATGACTTAAGGACAAATTTTCTATTAAAATTTTCCTTTTGAAATACCTATATTGTTTTGAATATCTTGTCGGGTTTATGATCCTCATTACCTTCCTTCTTTCAAAAAGTAAATTTATTATAAGTAACCGTAATATAACGTAAACTTATACGTATTCAGCTACCAATCTTTGATGTATTATAATATTAGAATCGCCGAAAGAGTTGAGGAATAAGTTTCCCGCTGGTACGGTAATACATTGTGTTGACCTTTTGTACGGATAAATCGAAATAAATATTTACTAGTTTTCAATGTGCTAAACGAACTTTTAAAAAAAACTAGGTATAAAACCTTCAACATTTAACACGTATTGATTAATTAGGTAAAAACAAAACTCGATATCGTTAATATATAAATTAATGATACCCGTTTTCGAAAATGATAGGTTGATGGTAGTGGAATAGAATATCATCAAAAAGGGAAGCTTTTCGAAGTATAATCCTATTCAAACATCAATAAATATATACAGTTTTAATTTAATAAATCGGTTATCCGTATCCATGATAATAAGGATGGTAACGATATTCGTAGCATGTGTTTTAATTTACATAGAGAAAGGCAAACCATGAGCCTTATCATAATTAACAGATTGAACGAGGAAAAATTACAACGATACTTGGAACAAAGAGTAAATACTACTTATATTACCACGTTATAATAACAGGAGTGTTGGAATAGCAGTTAAATGCAGTACAGTCAAGTCAACTTTACTTGCAGTAAAGTTTATTGTACCTACTGTAAACTGACTCTCGTTTGTAGAACTGCACTGCAAGTGTAGTGTAGTAGGTGCCCACTTCAAAGTGGGGCACAGGACAAAGAGTTTGGCTACACAAATTAGTATGCAGACCGGTTAGCGGTCTGGTAAACTTAAAACTTACACACCCAAATGAATAATATCAACGCAGCACTAGTTACTTCAACCACAGTGATTCGAATCGACTACTTTGCAACTATAAAGGCCTAGCAACACTGATAAGTGCTTATTAGGTTAAGCACAAATTTATTAAGTAAAAAAAGAAGCTGCTTTCCGGTTTTTACGCTTTGTTTAGGCAAGGTAGAGGAAATGTTTTTACGAAACGCCCCTATAGTAATGTGTCTTTTTCGCGGTATCACATACGAAAGGATTTTATATTATATCGTCTTCGCGGCAATTCAGAAGTAAACGTCGGTATCGCTATTAAAAACACCAAAAAACTTTATTAATCCTTCTAGAAAAACGTTAAAATAAACCGCCTAAAAGTCCTAAAAATCACCAAGTCTACAAGTTGACAAACGGCTAAGTCAGTATTACTGCGGTTACTGCTATTACAAATCTTAAAAACGACTAATTCCTACAACATTTAATTTACACCAAGTTTAACAGCAAACCTATTACTCACCACCCTACATCACTCCTTTTTTTATTTCTACGTCAATTTAATCGTTAAGATAGCTGCTTCGAACGAAAATACTTATTCGCTCCAAAAAAAAAAGCCTCGTCACGTGACTCCACGTTAAATCGCCAGGTTTACCCGCCTCAAAATCGCCAAGTCTTTATGTCTTTAGATCGTTAAGTCAACCACTAAACCTTACACCAGCCAAAACGTCACGATAGCTTTAAAAAACGTTGGAATTAACACCGTGAACAACCCTGACCGGAAAAAGGAAATTAAAGACCTTAGCAGTATCTTCGAAAAAAGCTACTATGAAGATCTTTAGTATACAGATACTAACAAAGATTTTTCAACCGAATATCTTACCAATGTAATCGGCCGTTTCATTTTTGACTTAAATTCTACCGAAATTAAACTTGGACTTATTACCCTCGACGATTTCCAAAAATAATTCCATGATTAAAGTTTAGCTATGTGGAATATGGCAGATAAGTAAACTAAAACAATACTAAAAACTAAACTATTTACTCAAGGCGTCGAAATCCGTACGAAGAAAGGGGGGAAGGGAAGTCTGGCCAACCTACTCTACGAATATACCACAGATAAAGACCCTTAATAAACCTTAGCAAAAGATTAAGGGATTTCTAACGACAATAACTCTTAACGACTACATACACGTTTGTAAGGTCTTATCTAAACCCAAATAAGTTCCTTCAACCCTATTACGCGGGATTCTTAACGCGTAAATGTTACAGGACACAAAGAATCAATTAACCTATACCCCATAAACCTTTAAGTTTACCAGTCGATTAAACCAAACCCTCGAGGTGACTATTAATACCAAGAAAATTATTACCAATTCCGCGGGAACCCCTGAGCACATCTCCTTTAAACCTTTTAATACGTTTGGTTTTAATAACTAAATTAAAGAAAAACCGGCTTTACATGTGTGCCTACTGTAGGCACGACTACTATCCTTTTCCCTCCAAATTTAGCCAAAGGTAACTATCTAGCATACCAATACCAATAACTTTAGTCTTTCCCCCAGCCAAAAATATGGAAGTTCCTTACGACCAGTATATTACCCTTCCCCCTTAACGTAGTTCTATGATAAATACGAATTATACGAAAATTACCACGTTCATGAGGATTTAAAAAGGAAAGGAAAAATATAACGGTAAGCCATATAACCTGCTTGACTTCAATTTACGCCTATTCTTCAACATATATCGCCAGATAAGGGTTAAATTACCAGGTTTTCACTTGCTGTACCTCAGTATCCTTACCGGCCAAACCGAGGATTACTACCTCCAGTACCTAACGAATTATTCCTTCTTTCGTGTAATCTATAATAAGCTAAAAGGCTATTTTGAATACGATGTTAACCTTATCTAGTACCACACCTACTGGAATATCATTAAGTGGTTTTATATACTAAATTACAAGAAAGAGTCGGAAAACAAAATGGACGTTTTTAATCAAGTATTTAAGAGATCAATACTTTAACAACAATTAATAGGGAACGTAGAATCTGGTATAGGTACCCTACGCCAACAGATTCGGCAAGCCGTTACGGGCTAAAAAGAGTTCGAATACGCTTTCCAATACCCTAATGCCACTTGCGAAAGGTTTTTTTTTAGCTAACTACGTTCCTCAGTAACGACTATAACTACTCGAGTCTCCAGACCAACTGGTATATACCTTTAAGCTCCGGGATTTAGTAACGAGGAAGAAGACCATCTCCACACGTACTATACTAATTGAAGGTATGGAAGGTCCAGCTCATACGGCCAACGGAAGGCTCGGACTTTTACTTACAAAGAAGGGTATTTCTTTTTTTCAAGGACGTTAAGCTGGTTGAGCAAATTCACTTTGAAAGTAAAGAAATATTAGATTTGCGGTAAACAGGGGGGCTAATTCATACGTCACACTACCACCAAGCGTAAAGTAAAATAAGTAATATACTATACGTAATTCCTTTTTACTTCTAACTGGGACTATATTGAGCAAGTTACAAAATTTAAAGGAAGTGAAATTAAAGAGGAAGAAATCAGGCTAAAGGCTATCGGTTGAAACGAAAATACTGGCGCCGATACTGGCCCGAAGACAACGTAATAACTAACCGACCACGCCTTTTTGTACCGCCTTATAGGTAAAGACCCCTACCGCCGACATAACGATAAAGATATTGGCCTTATATAACTCTTTACCATTCAAAACCACTATAAGAAATAAGTTTTTCAGAAAATCATACTGGATATAGGGGCGGTACGGTACTTAATAGTAGGCTATTCGTAATACGTTGCGTTACGAAAGGATACTAATACTGCTACGAAACTTGACTATACGAATGTTGGCAAAGCTAAGGTTGGCTTTAGCTTTGGAAAAGAGTTTTCTTATTAGAATCGACGACGGTTAAAACTGTGGTTAGCTCTATCGTTTTCCACATCTTAGAATCCCCTACCCCTTTTTTCCTTTACCTGGAAAACATGAAAAACATCGGCGTTAACGTTAATATTTAAACTAACAACACAATACAAATTAAGGCCGGTAAAAGATTTACATTTAGCCTTAAGTGGTAATATTTCTGGTTTTATATTTAAAGGTTAAAGTTAATAATGTTCAATATGACAAAAGTGAAACTTCGTTAACTATATTATGGGTTTAATTAATCGACAACTAATAGGTTTTATAAAGTTTTAAAGATAATCAGTTATGAAAATGTGGATTGGAAAACATTAAAATTAGTTCAAAGGCTTTTTTACCACTGTCAAATACACTTTCAAGCCCATTAAAAGTTGAAGTTTACATTAAAAAAATACCAAAACTTTAACTCAGGAAGTTTTCGTAAACTTGTTTTACCTGAACGGTATGCCAGTATTATACGTTATAAACTTTGCTATAGCTTTTCACGACGCCAAATTCCTCAAATATTATTACGAAAAAGGAAATATAAAAGGAACTACATGTTTTGTAGATTAACACGTACCTTGAACTATTAAACGTGTTAGTTTACAATACCGATACAAACTTTGCTACAATAGAATTTTAAACTAATATAAAGTTAATAGGGATTTAATATAAATAGGTCTCCGTTAAAGTTTATCAAGGTATTAGTAAGATTAAAAAGACACAGGCCTTTTTACAAAAGTCTTACGATATCTTTATATTGGAAATTAGCAATCTTACGAGCTAAGAAACATAGCTTTAAATGACGGTAAAAGGTCTTAACGATATTATTAGTACTAACAGACTGATACTAACTTTATTAGTATTTAAGGCTTACCCACGTATAATAACTGAGTCGTTACCCTTGTTAAATACCTAGAAACATGTTATTGTATATAATGAAGCCTTGAAAAAGCTAAGAAATGAATCGGTACTCCACCAGGTCAATAATGCCTTTAATATTAAGAACGTACCTTTAATAACAAACGTGTTATTACTCAACCTTTAGAGTAAAGTCCTTATGAAACGCGAGCTGATAAAATAAGATAGGCCGTATAAGATTTTAAGTATTACCAATTTAAATGTGATAATAAAAACTATTAACGGCCTTGCAGCTTTCCGAGATATATAGGTTAAACCGTACCGAAAACCCTTCGAATCCCTTAAGTTTAATAAAGATCCTAACGTTGATAACCTCTGAATTAAGCGAATTAATGAACATAATCCTTCGAAGCCGATTGTAAACAAGCTAATAAAACGTCGACGGTATAAATGATCACCTAAAAGGAGGATATACACTAAAAAGGAGGACGACAATAGAAAATACAGGCCCGTAAAAACGTATAAAACGGCGTGGGTCTTTTAAAAAAAATCTAACGGAGATTTACCTTGAAGTTACAGGACGAAGGCATTATTAATATACCGGGTAAACCCTGTAAGGAAGGTAACCAAATGTAAATTAACAGCTTCCTGTTACGAAACTTTATATAATTTCTATCGTTAACGTAATTAAAAGGTTGAAACGTTACTATTTGTAGGTTGAGAATAATTTATAAGGTTAAAAGCAAAATTACCGACCAGTCGTACGAAAAGTTACGGTTAATCGATATAAGATATGGTAAAAAAGATAAAAACTAAATTCTTACTTAATTACTTATAATCTAAAAGATAAGTTAGCGTTCGATCGTCGCTATTACTACTAGCTTAACTGCTGGCACAAAAACTTAGTTTACACTTAATGGTAAAGATATTACGTAAGCTTATACGTAATTTACCACCGATCTCTGAAAAATTATATAATTGAAACTTCCAAATGAACTAATAGAAAAGTTTCTAGCTAATACGATAATACGTTGCATCAAGCTTTTATATGGATTAACTAAAGTAAGCATCCACTAGTTTTTAAAGTACTAAACGTGTTTTAAAAACAGGTTCGGTATAAAAACTTTGCCTTTTAACCCGTATTCGTTAATTACAAAAGGAAAAGACTTTTGTATTGTGGGTATATGAACGAACGATACCATTTTTCTTAGCAATATTAGGGTTGCAATGGTAAAATAGCGTGTTATCGAAAAGTTAGACCTTTGGAAATATAAGCTTATTGAAACGTTAGTCGAAGGAATATAACTTAACTTTAATAGATATTTGATCCGTATTTATGGTGTAAAAGCTAAAAGGGACATTTATATTAGTTTACGCTAAAAGGGGTAAGCCACAAGTCTAACGATTATCGACAAAATCAACGAGATAAAATTACAAATATATTTAAAATGAATGGCTGATACGGTCTATATAGTTATATTATTTTAACCAAAAATATCGTAAGACCTTTCAATCACGGTAAAGGTACAAAAACCATATTACAAAAAATTTAACAAGCTAAACAAACGAATTTAGTAGTAAATGAATGATATAAAATAAAAAATCAATATAATCCCTATAAATTTAACAAAAACGAAGCTAATGATCTTCGCGAACAGATTATTTACCAATAATAATAACCTTACATTATAAATCGGCGTCTTAATAATATTGGTTAATAAGGATAGGTCTAAAGCACAATTTATAATTACCGAAAACCTCGTGTATTAAATATCCGTTAAGTGTAAACGTATAACCCGAAGCGTGTTAGCCTCAGACGTTTACGATATAATAACAAACATCAACATTGGCATGGAAATTAACAATATATTAAGAATTATTACTAAACAGGTAGAACTACTACTAATTTCTATGGTATTATGTACCAACTCCAGAAGCCTTAACAAATGCCTATTAAAGTTGGGAACGACCATTGAAAAACGCTTGATGATAAACATAATAGCATTAAAAAAGATATACGAAACCCGAAAGATCGATACGTTCCGGTGGATTAACGGCAAAAATTACCTTACTAATACCATAACTAAGGCTACTCCTAATAACGCCTTAGAAAGGTTTGTAGATAGTAATACGCTAACTATTCGAATTAAGGGATACGTAGAGCACCCGTCACGTAACGTGGAGAAACAGGGTTTCCCTAGCAAACTGGAAGTCTGCCAGGGTAATGGTAGCGATGGCAGTAGTTCAAACTACTGGCAAAAGGTACGCAATTGGTGGCGTACCTAACTTGCACAAGTCTATGGCAAAAGATCTGTGCACGGGATTTAAGGATCGAAGCCCTCGGAGGGTTGAAGTAAAAGGGCCACGAAGGGCCGTAATTGGAGTTGATTTCAGTATAAATTAATTGGAATTAATAGGGGTCTGGCTTGTTGTTGGCTTACGGATTGATGAGGGACTTAAAAGGTTGCCACCAATTAATGGCAAGCCACGCTGGCGTGCAGGCACAAAACAAAAAACCGCTAGTGTTGGAATAGCAGTTAAATGCAGAACAGTTAAGTCAACTTTACTTACATTAAAGTTGATTATACATACTGTAAACTAACTGTAGTTTGTAGGACTACATTACAAGTGTAGTTCAGTAGGTGCCCACTTCAAAGTAGGGCCCAGACTAAAGCGTTTAGCTATACGAATTAGTGTGCAGATCGGCTAGCAGTCTGTCAAAATTAGAACTTACATACCCCAATAAACAATATCAATGCAGCACCAGTTACTTCGACCACAGTGATTCGAATCGACTACGTTGCAACGATAAAATCCTACCAACACTTTTCATTATATTGTTTTATATCGTTTCCTATTTTGGAAAAGATTGTTCAAAGGTTTTAGCTAATATTCACTATTTTAATAGGTTTTGAGGTAAAGTAACGATAATCGACCTATTCATTGGTGGGGTTTTCCGTTAATTTAAACTTAAAGGCTTTCGAGTCGCGGTATTAAAGGTAATTGCCAGTTGTTTGGCCTAAAGAGTAAAATCTTGTGGTAGGTTTACTCGTGTAAACGTACCTGCTATAGAAAGCTTCGCCTTAGGGAACTTGGTAATTTTAAGACAAGGATTAAGGGGTAAGAGTAACTTGGTTGTAGGAAGTATTTTAATGGATTTGATAGTTTTATTGAATTTATCAGTGGATGACGGCGACGGTAATATCTTTTGCCGCGTTGGAAGCTGTTGATTTACGGGTCTTGCCGCCGTTAAAGATGTATTTCGAATTGTTATATAAAGGTGTTAGGCTGCCAAACAAATTAATAGGTTTTTTATGTTACAGGCTACTGCCTGGCTAGTATTACTAGGGATCTAACCCTAGTAGTTCTACACGTTCCTGCGATGCTCTAAAGTAGGGAGGAAGCCGTTTGGGGACACGTTTCCACACGTTACGTAACTGCGAATGTGTTGAACTATCTTAGCTCCATAGCCGCTCCCTATCAGAAACTTTTCTTTCTCTTTTTTATCGAGGTTTATAAATAGAATCCAACTACCTTAAACGATAGCTCCAGCTTTAGTCCCTTTACATATAAACTTCGATATCTTTTTGACGGTGTCTTAGCTGTTTTTAGCGGTTATAACCTAGGGCTATGTCTTTATCCTTCGATCCACCGAATTTGGACCCTTAGATTTTAAAGTAATTCCTTAATACTTACGTTAGGAAGTAGCTCAAAAGCGTTTTAACGGTTTAATACGATTACCTTACGGCTTAACAAAAACATTTTATCGACGTTTTACGTGTAAAACTTATCGAACGGAATTAAGCCGTTCGAAAGTACGTTTTACACTTAAAATAACAGAACACTGACGTTATAAACATCTTAACAAAATAATCTGATAGTTCGATGTTGCCGACACGTTTACGTCCTCGGGTTAACTTCCTCTTTAAGAGGTTTCAACCACGTACACTACGAACAACGTTATCGTTATACTGCTTTTTACCAGGAACCGCATTAGTTTTTCAAACGACAACGATTTAAATTCCTTTAATTTTGACCACGATATAAACACCTATTTCAATAAATGTCAACGGCCAAAATATAAGCTTTTTGATTAACTAATTGAACTTTTAGGTGTTAAATTACGATTTTTTATATAAAAGGTTACAATAATACGTAAATTAAATCGAAACCGGAAATTTACCGACTTTAAAAAAATACTTTTACGCTATTTTCCAATAGTTAAAAGGCCTCGCCAAAACTATTATAAAAAGTTACCATACCCGTAGAGGTAACAACGATACTAACGATCCCAACGCCTTTATAAATATATTTCGCGCTTACCATTCAACTTTAAGGTGGTAAAAGAAATTATTACTCGGTTTAAAAATATAAAGTAAAAAGTTCGCGAACGATTTTACGTTTTTTAAACGTTTAAAAGGTTTTATTCGTAAAAGTTAGCGGTATAGCTTAGGAATTCACCGCTAAACTCGCTATTTCAAAGGAAGTTATTAATGATATATTTGCTAATACATTATTCCCCCTCGATATATCAGCGGATTATAATGAATGAATCGCCTGTGTTTAACTTATCAACGAAAGCCTTTATAATCTTCGTAATAGTTTCGACGGTACCGGTACTATTGTTACAGTGGGCGTCTGCCGTAGTAAAAATAATGGCGGCGACGCGCTCGCTGATGATAATCAAGGCGATATTATTATAATTAGCGTAAACACCTTTCGAGCCGCTTCCAAACAACGCATCGTTTGGTTTAACTATTTAGAACTTTCCCACCGTAAAGACCTCGAGTTATACTTACGTTGTAACGAAAATAGCTATCGTATCCGTACCTAACCGTAGGATCCGACGTAACACCCGAGCGGCTTTAACATTGAAGTCGTTATGGGAATCCATTTTACTTTATACGGGGATTTTATCGACTTCGAAAAGGGAAAAGCGTAACTCTTATATATAATCGCATATAAAAGTTAGCCAAACTTTAATTCGACTTAGTAACTTCGTTCCAACTTTGAAATAACTTTCCGTTTATAATAAATTTACTTTATAATTTTATTTGTTTCACTTACGCTTTAGTAAACATTAATTATAAATATTATAATATTACGAGTAAATAGCTTATTACTCGTTTAAAGTTACCGCGCTTTTTTATTTTCCTATAACAACTCATCGAAAATACGTATTCCGTACCAGGTTTTCCCATACGACTTATTTCCTTTAGAACCTTTTTAAATATCAACCTCGATAAAAACTATTACCAGCTATAAGCTTATATTATCCCTTTTTTATAATACGACGTTATTATAGGAAAACCTTAAATAAAATAAAAATAAGGTATTTACGACTTTATAAAATATATATTATTTTAAAAACGATTTAGAAACTATCGCATTTAAAAGCGGGGATTCGTATCCGTTTGAAAAACGCCGAAAGGGGTTAAAGCCGTTATATTTCACATTATTTTACGACAAATCCGTAGGATTCAAGCCGTTACCTCGTAATTCGTCGCCTTTTTCCTTAAAAATATTAATGAAGTATTCGCTCCGAAACCACTCACCTTCGTTTTTAATAAACTACCCACCGATCTTAAAGAATTAGCCCTGTTGGTAGGCCTTAGACGTTGCAACGTTGTCGATTCGATTGGTCTTCGAAGTAACAGTATTATTGCGTGGTCAGATAGTAGATGTATTGTTCTAGGTTTGGCAGATCGCTAGCCGGTCTGCACTTTAATTTGTATAGCCAAGTGTTTGGTCCCTACCTTAGAGTGAAGTGCAGCGTACAGCACTCTACTTACACCAAATTCGGTCAGTCTACACAACGCAATACACTCAACTTGCAGTTCAGTATAGTCAACTTTACTGTAAATAAAGTTGACCTACTACACTGCATATTATATTATTCCAATACGCCCCTTTATTCGATAAAGCCCCTAACGACAAACTGCCCCCTTACCGTTTTGAAACGGATTACGAGATCGTCCTTCGTACCGATAATTAAGGTTAACTTCTGGAAATCCAGTAGGGTTCTTTATACGGTATATCGCGTGAGGAGCTCCTCATATTAGGTAAGACGTTGACTAAGCTATTCGACCATGGCTATATTTGAGTAAATAGCTTTTTAATTGGAGCTTTAGTACTTTTCATTAAAAAATCTAAAAAGTGGTAACGATTTCATATTAATTACCGCCAACTTAATATCATTATAAAGGTAAGTCATTACTCGCTTCCTTTTATTAAAGAAACGTTTACGAATATTTCGCAAGTTAAGTAATTTATTAAGTTAGATGTTAAAGTTGCCTTTCCTAAACTTTGTAATAAGGAGGAAAACAAATAAAAAACTATATTTCGTATATGTTTTGGATTTTTCGAATAACTTATCACCTCTTTTAGCTCTTTTAACGCCCTTAATACCTTTTAGCGGTATATTAACAATTTGTTACACCCTTTTTCGATATTGGTTTATTTATTTTATCTTGATAATATTTTTCTATATTTCAGGGGTATATTCAATAATTATATAACTAAAATTCAATAAATTTTTAACACTTTAAACGTTATAAAACTTAATGTAAATACTGTTGATTCCGTATTTAATATTTTGAAAACCAAGTATTTAGAATTCGTTATAGAAATTAGCATCGGTATATATATTAACTTAGAAAAACTGTTTGGTATCCGGAAATAGGCGGTCATTACGTTGGTTTTAAAATATAAGGCTTTTTTGGGTTCGTAAAATTTTACCGTTATTTAATTTGCGATCATTCGAAGATTATCTAATTATTAATTCGGATAATTTATAAATGTATCTTATTTTATTAGTGGTTTAACGAAGAAACTCCTTTCTAACAGCTTAAGTGTAGCTTTTTTTCCGAATTCGTATTCGTTTTATGGGATCTTAACCGCGACACCTTTCTAAAAGCTGACTGTTCTGGCTGGGCCCTAGAAGATTGCCTTTTCTAGCGAGATGACTACGGTAACTACGCTTAATGACGTATTACTACCGTCGCCTAACTTCCGCTAAATATAACTACAAAATATATTCAAAAATATGAAACGCGAAGTTTCGAGGCATGGTACACCCATTTAGCATCTTAACGGATTAAAAAAATTTAAATTACTTTATAACCAAACGAAGGCTTTTCCAACGACAAATCCGCTAATCTAAACGCTTTCGTAATTCCGTTTTGGATTAATATATAATAAAGTAACAGATTATACGCAACTCAATACGTAATTGCAACGAAATTAAGATATTTTTAAAGGCTTTTTGGATTCATTTTATTTAGGTCGAAAACTTCAACTGTCATTTCTCGAATAATCCGCTTTCAAACCGTTTCCGCATATGTATATTTGGCGGCTAATTGTCGCCGGCGAATTAATTCTAGAGGACCATAAACTTTTTACCAACGTCGATCTTTAAAACTGTTAGGATACCATTATTATACGCGATATCACCTACCACCGACTAGTATGTGCTGTACCTATAAGAGACCTATATTTTCTAACAGATATTCGTACTGACGACAACCGTACGTTAAAGGTTTACATTTTAAAATATTTGGTAAACAATAATAGCGTTTTACGGTTTCGCGACCGTATTTAGGAACCTATTAACCAGTTTCTTATTACCGCGTTAATTTAAGCTACTCACGATTTACATTTTACCGACTACCTAGGCTGTGACATTATTATCGGTATTATTTTCAAAACGTATTTTTTGCCCAACTTTTATCGTAAGGTCCACTGTTTTTATCGTGATTCTGACGTCTATAATATTATAACTTTTTAAAAGTACCGTGGAAAAAGACTTTTTAAACGCCTAGTTTCCGAATAACTTTAAAGCGAACTTTTTATCGATTTTATAATGAACTTTCTTTAGGAATACGCTAATGAACTATGTTACCTTATAATTATTATACCTTCGAAGCTATAATTATTATAAATACCGAGGCTTACGCGAAACGGGTTTTAAGTTGTTATTAGCGATTTTATAGGTTTTTGCGTACGCTTATTAACGACTGTGGTTCAAATTGAATTATTGGGGTTTGAAAACGACTTTACAACCTAACCAAGGTAAAATAAAGTTTCAGTATTGCTTTTTACTCCGAAGCAAACGGCGTAACCGAACGCGTATATTAAAAAGTCCCTACGTACCTACGTTTCTTCGTTGTTTATACTTGACTTAATTAAAACCGTTTATCACCCGGTTATCAATTGGTACTAAATAATGAAGATGAGATTATGATTAATATTAGTTTGTTTTTTTATAATTTACTGTTATCACGTTAATTTTATATAACCGGTATAAAGTTTTCTCGTTCCCGTTACGATATTACGCTTAAAGGCTAAAAACTTTATTTAATGGATCCAAGAAGCTAGGAAATTCGTATACGCTGTAATAACGGTTATATAATAACGTATAAAGGAAGCCGCTAATAAACGGCGTTTCTCCTTAAAACGTTTTTAAGTTGGCGACGACATTTAGATTTTTTTCCAAATACTATAAGTTAAACGATTTTTTCAAAAAGTTGAGTTAACTTTACAACAAATACCGAGTAATACGTGTAATCGACTCCTACTTTATTAAACTTAATATAGTGGACGGAAAACATCCCCGATTTTATGTAAATTAATTTGTACGAGCCGTTTCGAATCCGTTTTCAAACCAGTAAATTCGAAACTTTTAAACGTAAGTTAAAATTATTAAAGGCGACGACGGCGAGGTAAAACCGAAATATCAAGTCGAAAGTATATTAAGGGATCGTAATGAACACTAAATTAGATGTACCCGACTTTATAAATAACTAAAACGGTAGTTTTTGATTAAATAGGTAGGTTATATATACCTAACGTGCAAGCTGTTTTTAAACTTTTTTAATACCGAAACACTTAATACCTTCGAATCGCGTTATATATTAGTTAAATATAACGATACCCTTTTACGCCTAATTCATAAACGGACTCAATTTCACACTTTACTTTACAAAATAGAGTAATGTATAAGCCGCTAATAAGCGGATACTAAAAAAACGTATTAATATTGACAAAAACGATAAGTAAACTATTATAACCTAGTTTACTTAAGTATATCCTCTTAATCCTAGTTCAAGCCCTTATTTAGCAGTTTCTTAATTATTTCAATACATTGGCTTAATTTAGTATTTATGCGACCCAACTTAACATTAATACGCTTCGAAACCTTAATAAGCTTTTATATCGCTTTTAACAACGCTTTTTAGCTACCCGTTAATCTCGTTCTTTAAATTTTTACTTTATTACAAGAAATTTACTTAAATATTACGTTTTTTATTTATTAGTTGTACGTCCCATAGGCCCTTAAAGCACACGGGAGAAACGGAGATAACCCCCCCCCCCCCGCCTTGAGTATCAGCCATACTTTACGTAATACGAAGTATTTTTATAGCCTTTTTTACGGCGATTTCCTAGGTTTATACGCTTTTTAACCGCTCGTTAACATCTATAGAGCGGTTTATAAAATAGTGAAATTTTCTCGGTTTTAAAAGTAGAATGTTAAACACGCTTTAAATAACTCTTTAACAACTTTATTTATATCAGGATTTAAATTTAACGGTGTATAAGTATAACCAAAACTACGGTTTATAACCATAACAAAATAAAGGCGACACCAAACGCCAGTATTAAGCCGTTAATTAACAACCCTTTTATAGCTATTAGGATTACTTACCCTTAGTCTTTTAATAGAATTTCTCAAAGTTATACGCCATTTTATAAATCCACTCGAAACACGTTTGTTTTCGAGTTTTATCGGGGTACATATCGATATCCCGTAACGTAGGGAACTTTATATTCGTTAGCAAAGACTAAACAACTTCGAATTATATAACCCATATTTTTAATAACTTTATTCACTTCAAAAACGAATTAAGAATTTATCGTAACGCTGTAAAAGACTATAAAACTAAAAGTACAACGACGGCAGGGACTATAAAACTAAAATTACTAATACTACACAATATTATTATACTAAAGGTTAATAGTACTGACACTATACGAAAAGGTTAAAGGTTAAAGAGTAAAGGAAGCTTTTGTTTTTTTAAAGTTGGAAGTCTGAGGATTATTTATAGGGGGGGGGAGGGGGGCTAGGGCACCTTTTATGTAATGTTCAGCCTAGTACCATCTACACAGAACCGCAACATTCTGAAAGGCGCGCTTACCTTCCTTGTAATTGCAGCGCTATGTTAAAAAAAACAGAAAAGGAGGGAGGGGGTGTCTTTGAAGGTGATGTTAAGGCTAGTACCTAGTTAGTATTACCAGGGATCTAACTCTAGTAGTTCTACACGTTCCTAAGATACTCTAAAGCAAGGAGGAAGCCGCTTGGGTAAACGCTTCCACAAATCACGTGACTGGGGGCGGGTTGTACCATCTTAATTCCATAGCCGCTCCCTAGCAGAGACTTCTTTTCTCCTTCTTCATCGAGGTTTATAGACAGAATCCGACCACCTTGAGCGACAGCTCCGGCCTTAATCCCTTTACATTTTATCATTGGAGTACGAAAAATTTTAGCTTCATTGGGGATTAAAAGGAGGTCCCCTAAAACGTATATGTGGGTGTTAAGGGATTTCAGTGCCCTTTTTCTTAGGTTGTAAATTTGAAAGGCATTTCTTAAATTAGGTCAATTCGAAAAGCGTTTTTATTAACTTAGTATTATTTGGTATTTTTTTTAGTACGTAAACCCTTTATCGTTTTAGTTTTGCTTTTAACTTAGATTCAATACCTTTTTTGATCCTTTTTTATATGGAAATAGTCTAGTCATCAAATAACTTACTATATTTTCGAAAGACGATGTTAACGCAGTCAAAGTTTTCGCTATTGTTATGGTTAAGGATATAGTGGCCGACGAAATCAATTAGGCGACTTTTAGTTAAATTTTTATCAATATTCGGCTTTTAAAAGTCGTTATTGTGTGTTTTTCTTTTTTTTAAAAAAAAAATAACTTTTTGCAGGCTTCGATTGGTTCCTTTTTGATAGGTTCGGCGATAGCTTTTTAATGAGCGTTTACATTAGTAATTTTGACGTTTTGGCTGACGTGGGACGTGAGACTTGATATTTTAGAACTGTAGGGGTTTTTTATTTTAGTATAAAGTCGCGCGACGTGGTTTTTTTTAATGCGACTTGGCGGTTTTTGGTGCTTTTTCTATGAATAGCGATTTTAACGATTGAATTGTCATAGGGGAGGTGATAAGAGTAACGTAGAGAGTATAACTTGGTATTTAGGGTAGAGGTTTGGTATAAAGGTTAAGTTTGGAAATTGTTTGTTGTTATTGGTTGTTTGGTATAGGATTTGATCGTTTTCTTAGTAATAGCACCTGTATTAGTATTACTTTAACCGTTCAAAAATTTGTCGATTTAAGACTTTTAGCGGTTAACCTTAACGCTTTTTTAACAAAAATCTGATAAAGATTGGTTGGTGTTTTTAGTAGCGATAACTTCGCTACCTTCAATCTACCGTGGAAATTAACAACGCTTCAAAGTCTTTTTAACTTACTGCTATGGAAACTGACACAATAATACAGGTATTACTTAAAAAAAAATCGTTTACCTTCGTCGCCATTTAATGTAATGCGTAACCAGAAAGTAGTTTTTTATTTTACTTAGCTTATCTATACTTAATCTAATAAATACTAATCAGTGTTGTTAGGGCTTTAGACTTTCAAATGTTTTTGATTCGATTGGTCGAAGTAACAATAGTATTGCGTGGTCTAGTGGTGGATTGTAATGATCACACTAGATACCCGTGAGTATATAAAAGGTGTCAGAGGGCTTATGTTATCAAGAAGGTAGCAGAGGTGCTGAGTGAACAATATCGCAACCGTGCAAGTAATGATCAAAAGCCGTGAGGCTATTCAGAATAAACAGAGACTGAATACTTAGATTGACAACTGAAGAGCTATGAAGGAAATACTATCTATGTGGTGCTGACCGTGTCCTTATATCCTTAATCCTTCATACGCCTTCAGTGTTGGATCATGTTGGATCGAAACATGATCTCAATGATCCTTAGTGCGTAACCCTAACCCTAAGGTTGCTGACATAAGAGATATCCCCACCTGATGTGTTGGACATTAGGTTCTTAGTGGCTTAGCCCCATACTGGCCTGTTTTCTGACCCTCCAATGTTCTTGGGTTTATATTTGACAGATGTCTAGTATATAAGGTTCCCGATAATCGTAAATTACTCGTTGAACCTATGCTCCTTAACGAGTATGCTTAAAAACAGATTAACGATGTAAAGTTAGTATTATTAATAAATAACCCGTTCGTAAAACTTATTAGCTTCGTATTTTTTAAGTTTACAATAACTATGTTAATTCTTTTTTCACGTAATATATTTATTGTTAAATCCGTTTATTCAACTTATTAAAGTTTTAGTTTTACGAGTCCTGTATCTATGTTGTAATGAAAAGGTTGTATAATGCCTTCGGTTGACATAACGTGGCGATATAGGCTGCGTGAGGCCTTTGCTCTAGATATATCTATGTTTTTATCTCGTTAACTTTATTGATAATCATTAGGCTCGTAACTTACCCTTTTTAACGTAGGCTAATATAAGTACCGCTTTTAGCCTTAATACTATAAATGCGGAATAATGATTCGTTAAAGTTGAGTTATATACTTTTAGTCAACGTTTTAACCAATTAACACTTTTAGAAACCTAACTTTTCCATAACTCGTTATTCCGCCGTTATAGACCTAATATCACCGAAAAAAAGGTATCGTTAACTTATATACTTACGATACCAAAGTCTTTACCCTTTATAATTAATAGGTACTGGTTAAATATTAAAGTTTTTCTACCTAATTTATTTTGAAAATATACCTAATGAGTTAAAAACCAGTAAATGCCAACCTCGGCCAATTCGTATAAGAACTTAATACAATACATTATCGTCTCAACCAGAAACTTATCTCCTAGGTTTTACATTAATTGTAATAATAAAATCTGTTAATAATCGGTAGTAGATTACATATAGGTTTACGTAATATCCCGGTTATTCAATGTAAATTAGCCCTTTATGTTAATAGTTAAATTAATAATAATAACGATAAATAAATTTTAACTAATCTTTTAGATTATAAGCGATTAAGTAAAGATCTAGGTTTTACCTTTATCAACATATCCTTAGGTAATTAGCCGTAACTTTTCGTATGACCGGTCCGTAGTCTTACCTTTAACCTCGTAAACTATCTTCGACTTAAAAATAATAATATCTTGGTTTTTAAATTATGTTAACGGTACAAATTATATAACCCCTCGTAATAAAAGGTTGTTAATCTCCACTTAGTTCCTTCTTTAAAAAAAGGCTTATCTTATATATTAATAATACCTACGATACGAAGCTTAAAGGCAATTTTTCCAATAAACTTCCTTTTTTAAGACACACACATCGTTATATATACCTTACCAGACTTGTAATCCCTATGTTTCTCCTCTTCAATATGTATTCTCCTTTTAGGTAATCTTTTACACCGTCGACGTTTTATCGGCTTATTAAGTAGCGGCTCGGAAGGGTTATATTAACTAATTTGTTCGACTCGGAGGTTATCGACGTTGATATCTTTATTGGACTTAAGGTTTTTTTTATACGGCTTAATTTATATAACTCAGAAATTAATGCGTCCGTTAACAATTTTAACTATCACGTTTAAATTAATAATACTTAATATTTTATATAATGTATCCTATTTACCTAGCTTATGTTACCTAAAAAAATACTTTAAAGGGGAAGTAAAAGTACGTTTGTTGTTAAAGGTCCGTTCCTAGTATTAAGGATATTATTAACCTAACGGCTTACCGATTCCTTTTTTAGTTTCTTTAGGGCTTTACTATATGTTATAATGCGTTTTTAGTTACTTGACGAGGGTGGCGACTTAACTATTATAGATATGTAAATTTTAAATACCAATAAAGTCAATATAATCTGTTAAGGCCCATAATATGATAAATACCTTTTACCGCTATTTAAATCCGTGTCTTTTAACTTGTAAAGCTTCCGATTTCTAATATAAAGATATCGTAAACCCTTCATAAAAGTGTGTATACCTTTTTAACTTTACTAATACCTTAATAGGATTTTATATGGACCTATTTAAATTAAATTCATATAAACTTTATATTAAATTGAAACTTTGTCCTAACAAAATTAATACCAGTATCGTAAACTAATATGTTTAGTAAACCAAGGTACGTATTAATCCATAAAGTATATAGTGCTTTCTATATTTCATTCACCGTAATAGTTTTAAGAAACTTAATACCGTGAAAATCCGTAGCGGATTTTATAAAGTATAATATTAGTTTGCCTTTCAAATAAAACGCGTTTACAAAAATTTCCGAATTAAAATCTTAATTTTCCTTTAACGTAAACTTAAACTTTAAATGGGCTTGGAAATGTATTTGGTAATAGTGGTAAAGGCGTTTAAATGCCTTTATTATTATTAAATCCTCATTTTTGTAACCAATTGCCTTTAAAACCTTATGAAGCCTGTTAATTACCGTGTGATTAAACTTACGGTATAGTTAACGAAGTTTTGCTTCCGTTAGGATTAAAAACATTACTTTTGGTCTTTAAAAATAAAACCAAAAAAAGCTTTACTTAAAGTTAAGTAAAAACATTTTGCTGGATTTAACATATATTAGTTTATTAGTTTCAATATTAACGTTCACGCCGAGGTTTTTTATATTTTGAAGGTAAAAAAGGAAGGGGGTAAAAGATTCCATAATATAAAAGACAATAGGGTTAAAAACCATCTTTACTATCGTCGATACTAATAAAATATCTCTTTTCTAAAGTTAAAATTAATTTTAGCCTTACCAATATTCGCGTGATTAAGTTCCGTAATAGTATTAATATCCCTTTGTAACGCGATATATTATTAATAACCTTTTATTAAGTACCGTATTGCCTCCATATCCGGTATAATTCCCTAAAAGACTTATTTCGTGTACCGGTCTTAAATAGTAAAGGAGGAATATATGGCTAGTGTTTTTATCGTTAGGGCGGCGGAAAGGGTCTTCACCTATAAGGTGGTATAAAATTACGTGGTCGGTTAGCTATTACACGGCTTCCGGATTAGTACCGATGTCAGTACAAGTATCGTTATGTTAGCCGATAACCTTCGGCTTATTTTTCTCCTTCTGAACTTTACTTTTTTAAAATTGAGTGACACGATTAATTTAGTCCTATTTTAAGGCAAAGGGGTACTACGTGTAGTATTTTACCTATTTTACGTTAAATTTGGCGCCAATATATCGTATTAAATAACAGCCTTATTTGCCGTAAATCTAGCATTTCTTAGCGTTTGCATTAAATTTACTTTACTGACTTAAAGATATTAAGGAGGATAAATACTCTTTTCTGTAAGTAAAAGTCCGAGTCCTTTGTTAACCGTACTTACCGGGCCTTACATACCGTCGATTAAGGCAATACGAGTTAAAAAGTTCTTTTTCGTTATTTGAGTCCGAAGCCTATAAATATATACCGGTCAAACCGGATACTCGAGTAATTATGGTTGCTAGCGAAGAACGAAATTAGTCAAAGAACCCTTCTCAGGTGGTATTAAGGTATTATACGGCGTATTCGAACTTTTTATAACCCGTAATTGTTTACCAGAACTATTAGCGTAAAGTACTTTCGCCTACTTCCACGTTTCCCATTACCTATTGTCAAAATATCAGCCTGTTAAGCATCTGATTTAAAAGGTCTATTTTACTTTTCGACTTTTTCTTGTAATCTAATATATAAAACAACTTAATAATATTCCAATTCGTATAATATTAGGTAAGGTTAATATCGTAATCGAAATAACACTTTATGCTATCGTAAATTTCGCAGAAAGAAATATAATTCGTAAGGTATTGGAGGTAGTAATCCTTAGCTTAACCGGTAAGTATACTGGGAAACAACGAGTGAAAACATGGTAATTTAACTTTTATCTGGTGGTAAATATTAAAAGATAGGCGTAATTTAACGTAGAAAAGGTTATACGGCTTACCATTATACTTTTTTTCACTTTCCCAATTTTAACGAATATAGTAATTGCCTTATAATCAGTATTCTTTATAGAGACGCACCGAGGAGAAAATGTAATGTATTGGTCGTATAAGCTTTTTTTACTAGGCTAAGAAAAAGACTAAAGTTATTACTAATATTAGTAAGCAAGATAATTAACCTTAGCTAAGTTTGAAGGGAAAAATCCAATGGTCTTATAGTAGACTTGTGTATAAAGCCGGGTTTTCCTTAATTTGGCTACTAAAACTGGATATGTAAAAAAGCTGAAGAGAAATAGGCTTGTAATATCCGCCGCGGAAAGGTTAGCGATAATCCTCCTAGTATTAAGGGGTTTGGCGAAGCTTTTAATCAATTAATAAATAAATTTAAGGGCTTACGAGGTGTAGGTTGATTAATTTCTTACGTCTACTTATTTAAGTCTAAGTAGGTATTTACTAACTTATATAAGGACATTAAAGGTTATTATCGCCAACAGTCTCTTTATCCTTAACTAAGGTCTATTAAGGGTTTTTATCCGTAACACAATCGTAGAGTAGGTTAGTTAGATTATCTTTCTTTCCTTTCTTCGTAGGGAATTTAACTTTTCGAACGAATAATTCGGTCTTTATTTTTGTTTTTGTTTGTTTTTACGCCTATTTTCACATGTTTATACTCTAGTCGTGAAAGCAATCTTAAAAGTCGTCGAGGGTTATAAGTTCAAGGTTAATTCCAGTAGTATTTATATCGAGAATGAAGAAGCCGATTACATTAGTTAGGTGTTTTAAAGTAAAGTTGTTAATAGCTTTAATAAACTAGAGATATTCGTCGTAGTGTTTTTGGAAGATAGCGTCGAGGTTTTTAATTACTTTTTTTCGTTCGGGGTTATTAACGGTATTGGTTTCATTACGTTTTAAAGCTATTATGAAGATCTGGCTGATAAAAGACTTAGTAGTAGTAGACTTGACGATCTGGGAACGTAGGGACTTAAGGATTTTTGGGTGTATGAATTTAGCGATTTAATATAGAGTTTCGCGACGTGGTTTCCTTAGCGCGACTTGGTGATTTCTCGTGTTTTCGTTCGGAGTAACGAACTTGAAGATTAAATTGAGGTATAAGAAATGAAAAAGAGTGAAGTATAGGAATATATTTGGTATAGGTGGTGCGGTCAGAGGTCGTTGTTAGTGGTAAAGGTTGTTTGGCGTAAGGACTTAGTTATTTTTTTAATAGTATTAATACCCGTAGTAGTACTAACTTAGCTGTTTGCCAATTTGCCGAATTTTAAAACTTCTAATAGTCAATTTCAACGTTTTTAAAAAGGATTAATAAAGATTTCTTAGTGTTTTCAAGTAACGGTACCGTCGTTTACTTATAAATTGACGCGAATAACTACATAGCTTATAAATATTCTCTATTTGTTGCTGCGAATAACTATATAGCGTATAGGGGCCCTTAGCAAGAACCTATCCTTTATCTTGCCTAGGAAGAGAAAAGCGTAACCGTAAATTAGCTTTTTTCTTTTACTTAGATAATCTATATTTAGCCTAATAAGCACTGATCAGTGTTGGTAGGCTTTTATCGTTGTAACGTAGTTGATTCGAATCACTATGGTCGAAGTAACTAGTGTTTCGCTAATATTATTGATGGATATGTGTAAGTTCCAAGTTTGGCAGACCGCTAACCAGTCTGCACACTAATTTGTATGGCCAAATGCTTTGGCTTGTACCCCACTTTGAAGTAGGCACTTACTGCACTGCACTTGTAGTGCAGTGTATTCCAATCCCATAAACTGCAGTCAATTTACAGTACGTACAATCAACCTTACTGCAAGTAAAGTTTACTTGACTGTACTGCACTTGACTGCTATTCCAACAGTAAATCTGGAAATTTTCTTCAAACACAATTTAATGAAAATTCATTGGTGCTGTTAATAGCGATACCATCATTATTTCTGAACTACCGCAAAAACTGACGTAATTTGAAAGAATCACTTACTTTGCTTCATCGAAAACTAATATAGTATTACAAGGGTATCCCGCAAGAATATTTCTTTTGCTTTGCCTAACTAAGACGTAATAACTAGAAAGTAGCTTTTTCTTCTACCTCGATTATTTTTACTCAACATAAATTACTATAGCGTAATTTATTCGAATTCTGGTCGATATAAATGGTGTATTGAATTAAAGGTCGTGATTTGTGGGTACTTTTAAGTTTGGCAGACCGTTAGCTGGTCTACATACTAATCTGTATGAGAAACTGTTTGGCTCGTACCCTATATTGAATTGGGTACTTGGTAGCATAAAGTATCGAGATGTATGCCAATCATGACTTACACTAAGGAAATGGCTACCTGGGGTCACAGGAAGAATGTCTGAAAGATGAGAAGGATTCAAAGGCAATGTGTAAACTTAATTAACAACAATAATACAATTAGTCTCCTCACCTCAAATTTTCCTCGAAAATTTTCCTAACCCTCACATAACTATCTTAATAACCTACGCAACATTCAAATTCTTTAGAGATCTCCCAATTCGTAGTTGAAAAGTAGTCATAAATACATTGAAATTAAGACAAAATTGAAAAGAACAAAAAAAAATTCAAAAAGTAAAAAAGATTACGAGAAGAATGAAGAAGAGTACGAGAAGAACGAAGACGAGTATAAAAAGAACGAAGACGAGTACAAGAAAAACGAGTACAAGTATGAGGCCAAAAAAACAATCTACGCGAAACCGATGAAAATTAAAACAACGGGTTAATAAAAAATTACGAAACTTTAATACCCTTATTCGAAAATTACACCCGTCTAACGCCCGCAATATTATGTAAAACTTCATTGTTACAAAACCATAACGACATTAACTACTAATAAAAGCTAATACCAATATCTAACGGAAATATTGTTTGATGTCGGTAAGGTCTTTACCTATTCATGTGAAAGTAAACGAATAGAAGAGTAATAATAAGATTGGTATAATTGTAGTAGGAGATAGATATCTTAGGAAGAAGTATTCCAGAGAGTGCACGCCACGGATGGAAGGTTATAAACCTCTCATCTGTGCAGTGGGCCTTTTGCTGTGCGCTCTGGAATACCCAATCCAGAACGCTCCATGCATTGCCGTGCGGTCTGGAATATCCATTCCAGACTGCTCCATGCATGGAGTACTTTGCGTCTGTCAGGATTGCAGCCTGCAGCGTGGCACGTTATCATGCACTCTACAGGAAAGCACCTTGCAATGCAGTGCACTGCTACTTGGCCTATGTATACCATCTATGAGGGTATATAGTAATATCCACAATTGAAAACACTTACCAAAAAACTTATAATTTTATTCAACCACTACCAACCAATGAAAATGAATTTCACCACAACATTGGCAAAATAACCGAAAAAATCGCCACGAATTACGTGGAGTATGTAAAAACCGTTGCTAAAATATAATTTCAAGACGGGAACCTTGTCGAAAAGCGTTGTAAAACCTATTTTTGAGTTAAATTAAAAGACAAGGTAGTAAAATAGTACCAAAATATACCTGAAGAAGAACGACGAAAATGTGGCAGTGTTGTTATGCCTTTATTGTTGCAACGTGGTCGATTTGAATCTCTATGGACGAAGTAACTGGTGTTGCATTGATATATTGTTGATTGAGGTGGAAGTTCTAAGTTTAGCAGACCACTAGCCGGTCTTCACATTAATTTGTATAGCCAAACGCTTTGGCCTATGCTCCACTTTGAAGTGGGCACCTACTGCACTGCAATTGCATTGTAGTCCTACAAACTGCAGCCAATTTTTGAAGTCAGTGCAATCAATTTTACAGCAAATAAAGTTGACTAAACTGTACTGCATTTGACTGCTATTCCAACAGAATATATTAATATTATGGATTATTCACTACGTTTACCCGATTCGTTTTTTTCTTCATCTAGGTCTCAAACATCAATAAGAAGCCCAGAAAATGAGAAATCATCGAAAATTCTTGATCACTTCTTACTATTATACTTACCTACGAATATATTAATGATCGACTATAATAAAATAATAAATTTGGGATTAGAAGGCTAAAGTAATGACATCATTACGTTACGGGCGTTAGCACGTAGAAAAGATAGGGAGTTTTTTTAAGCATGTCAGCATACGAATACTAACTTCAGTAGAAAGAAATAATGGAAAATTCGATAAAAACAAAGACTTTTCAAGCGAATACTTTAAAAAAAAATCTCAACAACGTAAAATACGAAGTTCGATGAAAATATTGAACGCTGCCCCAAACAAAAAAAATTGAGCCCTATACCACAAAAAATTCTTAATACATGATTCAAGTTATCCGGTATTAATACTAGCAATATAAGCAAAACGAACTAGGAAAAAAACAATTGGCCAAATATGAATATCCACAGTTTAGAAAGAAAATAAAATAAGGATTAGCATTAACTAAAAAGTTGATTTACACTTAGAAAAATACATTCTAATCCAGTTTTAAAAACGTAAAAATAACTAATCTAATCATCTAATTGATGAACTCGAATCAAATAACAGACTATTTAGGCGAAAATAGACTAAATATTTGTAAAACGAATTTACTTTTACATAAAAATTTCATTCCGCGATAAAAATAACAGGACTTTCTATACCTAGTTAATCAAAATAAATAATGTATTTACGATATCCAATAAAAAAGAATGACGAATATCTCTTCGCTCAAAACTATATTCTGGTTAATAATTATACAATTAAACCGCAATAAACAACTCGCTTACGAAACAAAGTTTTGAACGACTTTTTTTCAAAATAACTATAATATTTTCTTCCAATACAATATAGAAAATAGGTATAAAGGAATTCGTATTATACCACGTTTTAAATTCAACATTATTAATTACACATAACATATAATATTCGATGATTTGGATATTTTAAGGAATAGATAGAATTGGATATACCTAATATTCACTCAAAGACATTGAGTTCATGAAATAACTATTACCAAACAATTTAAATAATATAAAAATCAGTGAAAAAGTTACGAAAAACAACCAAAGAAATGATAAAATCAATAAATCAGCACTAACATCGCTAATAGAATATAACTATGTTTGGAACAAAGCCTTATATTCTTATATTAATAACATCAACTTCTCGTCACCAGGATTCGGCGCAATATTAAACTGCCTTAATCGTCAATATTTTCTTAACCTCAAGTTCACAAAAATAAACCTCAATCCTTACAAACGAGTTTTACTAGAAAGTCGTATGACCTCGTTAGGTTGTTAATGACTAACGAGAAGAGTTTAACCAATGGAAAAATATCGAAAGAAATTCAAAATACATACAAAAGTTGAAAATCATCCTACTTCGCCCAATATATTAGATAATTTTCTTTTTCTTACACTATATATTACGAAATACATACCTGACCTGGACTTATACAAATTTGAATCAAAAATTTCCCACACAAAAAAAGTACGGAAAGAAAGTTGATAATAAAGGTTTTTTTAAAAAAAAAAATTACAATAAATTCATAAAAAAATTGAATTTTGTTTTTAAGACTTTTGTTACCGTATAACTGGCAATTTAGTCAAATATCACAATAACTATAAATCAATCGCTTTGATATCAACGCAGAACGGATGCATCCATTAAGACTATCATCGGTAACATTAATTTCTAATTGAATAGGTTGCCGACAGGCACTAAAAGTATTATCAAGTTGATACCTTACGCGAGAATTCTAACCTTCACTTCCTAAAAACTGAATGGTATCGAAACGTGGTACATAATTAGCAGAAAAGAAGCACTATTTATAATTAAATATTTTTAAAAGAACGAGGCTATAGGTAATTGGATCAATTCTCCCAACGATAATTTATAATAACGATACGAATATTATCTGCGGGTCAACAAATCCGCAGATACCTATAGAAAAATCACGCAATAGGTAAACACACTTTAAATATTTAATATTCGCATTGTATATCAACCTAACTCAAACAACATAATAAAAATCGCGAATTGAACTTCGAAACTATCGGAACCAAGTATTGAAATTTCAAAATCAAACGTAAAACTATTACCGTAAATGATGGGAAACTACTTACTCGCAAAACTTATAATACTAAAGAACCCAGATACAAAGATTCTCTTACTTATAGAAATGATAAACCCAAAACGAATACTACAAACAAGCGTAAAAATAACAACCACATACATCAATATAACGAACTGATATAAAACCATTATAAGGTACCTTATAAACGGCCATGAAATAATCGATGACTTACTGACACAAATTAAAAAAAGGTAAATCGTGTTATAGGCTAATACCTGGCTAGCATTTACCAGGGATCCAACCCTGGTAGTTCTACACACGTTTGCGATACTCTGGAGCAAGGAGGAAGCTTCATGGGGACACGCTTCCTCACGTCATGTAATCGGGGGTTATACTATCTTAGCTTTATAGCAGCTCCCTAGTAGGGACTTTTTTTTCCTTTTTTTATCGAGGTGTATGGACAGAATCAGACTACCTTAAACGAAAGCTCCAGCTTTATTCCCTTTAAATATAAACCACGATTTCTTTCCGACAGTATTTTCGTTATTTATTAACGGTTATAGCTTAGGGTCATGTTTTTATCGTTAGACTTATCGAATTTAAACCCTTAAGTCTTAAAGAAATTCTTTAACACAAGTGTCAAAGAATAGATCTAAAGCGCTTTAACGGTTTAATATAATTAATTTACGGTTTAATACAAATATTTTACTGACATCTTATATGTAAAACTTATCAAACGAAAATAAGCTATTCGGAAATAGGTTTTACACTTGAAATAACGAAATACCAACGTATTAAACACTTTAACGAATATAATCCGATAACTCGAAATTACTAGTACGCTTACGTTTTCAGGACAATTGCCCCTTTAAAAGATTTCCCTTACGTTCGTTATAATCGACGTTACTGTTATATCACTCCTTACCAAAAACCTCGTTAAATATTTAAACGACGATTTTTTTTAAAAAAAAATTCGACTACGATATCTGAGCCCTTTTTAACGGACGTTCACGACTAGAACGTAAACCTTTTAATTAACCGGTTAAGTTTTCCGGTATTAAATTACGATTTCCGGTATAAAAAGCAACGATAATACGTAAATTACTTCGGAACCAAAAGTTTATCGGTACTAAAAAAAATCACTTGTACGCTATCTTTTAATAGTTGAAGGGCCTCGCGAAAACCTTTATAAAAAGTAATTATATCCGCGGAAACTACGAAGGTATTAACGACCTCGATACCTTTATAGCAATACTTTGTATCTATTATTACGATTATAATACTGTTAGAGTAGCTATCGTTTAGCTTACTAACATAAAATAAAAAGCTCGTAAACAATTTTACGTTTTTTAAACCGTTTAAAAAGCCTTATTCACTAAAGTTAGCGGTATAGCCTGGAAATTCGCCGCTAAGCCTTCCATTTAAAAGGGAAATAATAATAATATACTCGTTAATACACTGCTACCTCATAATACGCCCGCGAATTACAACGAATAGATCGCCCGCACCTAATTTATCGACGAACGCCTTTATAACCTTCGTATTTATTACAGTGGTATTAGTACTATTGCTATTATGAGATTTCTGTATAATGGAAATAATAGCGGCGAAGCGCCCGCTCGAGATTATTAGGACGATATTTTATAACCGACGTAAGCGTTTTTTAAGCTGGTTTTAAACGGCGTGCCGCCTGGGTTTACTACTCGGGATTTTCCTGCCGTAAAAACCTCGGATTATACTTACGTTATGGTACGAATAGCTACCATATTCTTACCTACCCGTGGGATTCAGCGTAACTCCCGAGCGATTTTAACGTTAAATCCGTTATAAACATTCATTTTATTTTAGTTAAAGATTCTATCGACCTTATGGAGGGAAAAGCGTAACTTTTATGTATAATTACATATAGGAGTTAATAGGATTTTGATTCGACCCGGTAATTTTGTCTTAGCTTTTAAATACCTTCCTTTTCATAGTAAATTTACTTTACAATTGCATTTGTTTTATCCACGTTTTAATCAATATGGGTAATAGATATTGTAACGTTACGAATGAGTAGTTTTTCGATTATTAAAAATTATAACGTTTTCCTATTCTATTATGTGAACTCGGTGAAATGACGTATTATATACCCGGTTTTCCCCTACGACTTATTTCCCTTATAACTGTTGGTAGGCCTTAGACGTAGCAACGTTATCGATTCGAATCGTGGTCGAAGTAACAGTAGTATTGCATTAGTCAGATGGTGGATGTATTGTTCTAGGTTTGACAGACCACTAGCTGGTCTGCACTGTAAATTGTATGGCTAATTACTTGGCCCGTTCCCTAGAGTGAAGTGTAGCGTACTGCACTCAACTTACACCCAATACGGTAAGTCCGCATAAAGCAATACACTTGCAGTAAAGTTGACCTATTGCATTACATGCAATACTATTACAATACTATTCCAACACTGGCAGCTTTTTGTTTTTGTACCTGCGTACGCCAGTATAGCCTACCACTAATTGGTGACAACCTCCGAAATCCCTCCTCAATCCATAAGCTAACAATAAGCCAGACTCCTATCATTTCCGATTAATTTTCATTGGAAACAACCTGAATTACGGCCCCTTGTAGCCCTTTTTCTCCATCCCTCCAGGGCATTTATTCCTTAAATTCCATGTATAAATCCTTCGCCATAAACCTGCACAAATTAAGTACGCCACTACTTGCGTATCTTTTGCAAGTAGTTTAAACTACTGCTATCATTACCATTGCCATCATTGCCCTGATGGTTTTTCAATTTTCCGGGGCAATCCTATTTCTCCATGTCACGTGTTAGGCGGTCCACGTATCTTTCGATTCATATGGTTAGCGTATTGCTGTTCACAAACTTTTTGAGGGCGCCATTAGGCGTAGCCTTGGTTATGGTATCGGTAGAGTTATCTTTACCGTAAATCTACCGGAACTAATAGATTTCCCGGGCTGTATATGCCTTCCTTAACGTTATCACATCTATTATTAGGCGTTTTTCATTGGTTGTGCCTAATTTTAATAGGTATTTGTAAAGGCTCCGGGAATCGGTATTTATTACTACAGGTATCGGTGGCAAACCTAGATTTTTGATAACAATCTTTAATTTGCCGTTAGTTACCATACTGATGTCAAAGCTTAATATTCTTCCGTAGACTTTAGAGGTTAGTACGCTTCGAATTATACGCTTATACTTGATTAATATCTAATGTATAAGGTTTTCGGTAATCGTAAACTACCTTTTAAACCAATTTTTATTAGCGAGTATTATTAAGAAGCCGATTTACGAAATTAGGTTAGTATTGTTATCAAATGACCCGTTCGTAAAAATTATTAACTTCTACTTCATCAGATTTACAAAAAACATATTAATTTTTCTTTTTATGTGATTTATTTATTATTATATTTTCTTATTTAACTTGATAAAGTCTTTATTTTATGGGTCCTGTGTTTTTTCCGTAATTGAAAGGTCGTATGATTCCTTTGGTTAACATAATGTAGCGATGTAAGCTGTACGGGCCCTTTGCTTTAGGTATCTTTGTGCCTTTGCCTCGTCAGCCTTATCGATAGTTTTTAGGCTCATGGCTTACTCCTTTTATCTTAGTTTTATATAAGTGCCGCTTTTGGCCTTAATATCATATATACGAAGTAACGATCCATTAAAGCTAAGTTATGTGCCCTTAGCCAACGTTTTAATTAGTTTATATTTCCAAAAGCCTAACTTTTCGATAATACTTTTTTTCGCCATTACAAATCCAACATCGCTGAGAAAAAGGGTATCGTTAGTTTATTTGTTTACGATATTAAAGTTTTTGATTTTTGTAATTAACAAGTACGGGTTAAATGTTAAAGTCTTTATGTATAACTTTTTTTAAAGTGTAACTGGTATATTGAAAACCAGTGGGAGTTAAATTTAGCTAGTCTGTATAAAGGTTTAATACACTTTATTATCGTGCCAGCCGGAAACTTATGCCTTAGTTTAATCATAGGTTTAGTAATATAATTCGCCAAAGATTGGTGGTAGATTACGTGTACTTTTGTGTGATATCTCGGCCATTAAGTGTAAACTAACCTTTTACGCTAGCAGTTAAACTGGAAATAATGGTAACGATTAAACTTTAGTTGATCTTTTGAATTATAGGCGATTAAGTAAGGATTTAATTTTTACCTTTATTACCGTACATTTAAGTACGGCTGGTTCGTAGTTTCACCTTTAATTTCGTAAATTATCTATGACTTAAAAATAGTGATATTTCAACCATAAAATTACATTAACGGTATAAATTATATAACCTCCCGTAATAGAAGGCCGTTAATTTCTATTTGATTACTTTCCTTAAAAGATTTACCCGGTATATTAATAATGTTTTTAACACGTAGTTTAAGGGTAAGTTTTCCATTGAACTTTTTTTTTAAAAAAAACTCACGTCGTTATATATACGCTGTTAAGTTTGTAGTCTTTATTTTCCTTTCTTTTAATGTATATCCTCTTTTTAGGTGGTTTTCTGCGTCGTCGGCGTTTTATCGGCTTGTTAATAGTCTGTTTGGAAGGGTTATATTGATTAATTCGTTCGGCTCAGAGGTTATTAACGTTAGGATCTTTATTAAACCTAAGGGTTTTTTTTTGTACATCTTGCCTTATGTAACTTAGAAAGTTACGGAGCCGTTAGCAATTTTAACCACTATGTTTAAGTTGGTAATACTTAAAATCTTATATAACCTATCTCATTTACCCGTCTCACGCTAAATAACAACTTTAATTTAAAGGGGGAGTAAAAATAAATTTGTTGTTAACGGTCCGTTTTTAATGTTAAGGGTATCGTTGACTTGGTGGCGTGCCGAGTCTTTTCTCAGTTTATTTAGAGTTTTTCTATATACTATAACACGCTTTTGAGTGTTTAATGAGGTTAACAACTTACCTGTTATACGTAGGTAAGTTTTTAATATCAGTAAAGTTGGTATGAATCCGTTAAAGCCAATAGTATCGTTAAGACCTTTTATTGTTATCTAAATTCGAACATTTTAATTTATAAAACTTTCGATTTCCAATATAAGGATATCGTAAGCCTTTCGTAAAAGTTAGTATGCCCTTTTAACCTTACTAATACCCTAATTAGCTTTTATAGGGACTGGTTTATATTGAATCCCTATTAACTTCATATTAATTTAAAACTTTATCGTAGTAAGGTTGGTGTTGGCGTCGTGAATTATTATGTTTGGTAAACTAAAATACGTATTAATTTATAAATTACGTAATACTTTCTGTATTTACTTCGCCGTAATAGTTTTAAGGGACTTGGCGCCATGAAAAGCTGGGGCGGAATCCAAGACGTATAACACTAATTTGTGGATTAAATAATATACGTTTATGAAGATTTCCGAGTTAAAGTCTTAATTTTTCTTCAATGTAAATTTAAACGTTAGAGGGATTTGGAAATATATATAATAATGGTGGTAAAGTAGTTTAATTACCTTTAGTACTAATCAATCTATATTTTCGTAACCAATTACCTTTAAAACCTTATAAGGCTGGTTAGTTGCCGGATAATTAAACCTACGATGTAGTTGACAAATCTTTACCTTCGTCAAGTTCAATATTACTGCCTTTGATCTTTAAAGATAAAATCAGAAATATCTTTATTTAAGGCTAAATGGAAACCTTTAACCAGTCTTAACATATATTGGCTTATTACTCTAAATATTTACGTTGACGCCAAGGTTTTTTCTGTTTTTAAGGTAAATGAGGAAAGGGGTTGGGGATTTGAAAATGTAAAAAATAATAAGGCTAATAAAAGTTTTTATTGTCTTCGATCCTAATAACGATATATTTCTCTCAGGGCTAAAGCTAACTTTAACTTTACTAACATCCGCGTAATTAAGTTCCGTAACAATATCCGTATCCCTCTGTAACGCGATATATTACGAATAATCTCCTGTTGAGTACCGTGTTACCCCTATATCCGGTATAATCCCCTAAAAAACTTGTTTCGCGTACCGGTTTAAAATAGTAACGAGGTATAAAGGACTAGTGTTTTTATCGTTATAATAACGGTAGGGGATTTTACCTATAAATCGGTAGAAAAATACGTGGTCGGCTAATTATTATGTGGCTTCCGGGCTATTACTGGTGTTAACGATGGTATCTTCGTGCTAGCCAATGATTTTCGTCTCGTTTTTATCCTTTTTAACTTTTCTTCCTTTAAATTATGTAACACGCTTTATATAGTTCCATTTTTATATAAAGGGGTATTACTTATAATACATCACCTATTTTTTGTTGCGTTTGATGGCAGTATAACGTGTTAATTAATAGCTTTATTTGCTGTAAATCCAATTTTTTTGACGTTTGAGTTAAATTTATTTAGCTGACCTAAAGACCTTAAGAAAGTTAAATACCATTTTTCGTAGGTAAAGGTCCGGACTATTTATTAACCGTATTTTCTGGGTTGTCCATACAGTCGATTAATGTAATACGAATTGGAAAGATCTTTTTCGTTACTGAATTTCGGAGCTTATAGGTATATACCAGTCGAGCCAAAGACTCGAATAATTACGGTTGTTAACGAGGAACGTAATTGGTTAAAAAAACTTTCGCAGGTGGTATCACAGTAATGTAAAGCGTATTCAAACTTTTTGCAACCCGTAACTATTTGCCGGATTTATTAGCGTAAAGTGTCTTTACTAGTTTTTACGTTCCCCATTATCTGTTGGCAAAGTACTAGCCTGTTAAGTATCTGATTGAAAGAGTTCATTTTACTTTCCGACTCTTTTTTGTAATTTAATATATAAAATACTTAATAATGTTTTAGTTTGTATAATACTAGGTAAGGTTAATATCATATTCGAAGTAGCTTTTTATATTATTATAGATTTCGCGAAAAAAATATTGTTCGTTAGGTATCAGAGGTAGTAATCCCTAGTTTGTCCGGTAAGGATACTGGGAAATAGCGAGTAGAAACCTGGAAACCTAACTCTTATTTGGCGGCAGATGTTGAAAAATAGGCGTAAATTAACGTTGAAAAGGTTTTACGGCTTACCGTTATACCTTTTTTTCCTTTTCAAATCTTAACTAACGTAGTAATTACCGTATAATCCGTATCCTTGATGGGGATGCGACGATGGGGAAGTGTAATATACTGATCGTAATCCTCGTTTAACTAGGGAAAAGACTAAGGTTATTGTTGGTGTTGGTGGGTATGGTAGTTAACTTTAGCTGAGTTTGAAAGGAAAAAGCCAGTGGTCGTGACTATAATAGGTTTAAGTGTGAATCCGGTCCTTTTTTTGATATGGCTGTTGAAATTAAACGTATTAAAAATATTGGGGGAAATAGGTCTGGTGGTATCCGTTGCGGAAAGGTTGGAGATAATCCTTTTGGTGTTAAGTGGTTCGGTGGAGCTCTTGTTTAATGGACTAGTGGATTTGAAGGCTTAAGGGGTGTAGATCCAACGGTTTCTCTTAGGCAGGTTCTTATAAACGTATGTATGATTGTTGTAGGTCACTGTTATTAGTAACTTCTTTGCCTTTAGCTAAGGTCCATTGTGGGTTTTTATCCGTGGCGCACTCGTAAAGTACGTCGGTGAGGTTACCGTTTTTACCGACCTTTAAAGGTAGTGAATTTTTTTGTAAGCGTAAGTTAGCCTTTAATTTGACTTTAACCGACTTCTCTGTCTTTTTTGATATATCCAAACTCCATTCTCTAAAAAACTCGATATATTTATAAAAGGCTTTAATACTCGTATCTTAATCGTTGTAGGCGATGTCGAAGATAAAGTGGCTGACGTAATTGGTGAGGTGTTCGGAGGTAGAGTCTTCGTCCGCTTTTTTGATCTATAAATCTTTATCGTAGTGATTCGTAAAGATAATGCCAAGATCTATAATTGGCTTTTTTCATTTGAGATCTGTAATAGCTTTAAAATGAGCACTTGCGGTAAATATCTTGGCGTTTTGGCTTATATAGGGCTTGGTGGTGGACTTGGTGATCTGGGGGTATGGGGACTTGGCGATTTAGACGTATTGACTTGGCGTTTTAACGTAGAGTCGCGCGATGTGGTTTTCTTAGCACGGCTTGGTGTTTTCGCCCGTGTTTTCACTCCGAGTAGCGAATTTAATAATTGAAATGGTATTGGGAGTGAAAAAGAGTAAATTTGGGTAAAGGTTTAATGTAGGTGGTAAAGTCGAAGGTCGTTGTTAGTATGGGTTATTTAGTGTGGGGACTAAGTCGTTTTTCTTATAGTAGTAGTATCCTTAGTAGTACTGACTTTTCTGTTTGCTAACTTGCTATACGTTAAGACTTTTAGGCGGTTAATCTCAACGCTTTTTCTTTAAGACTAGTCCAGTGAAGGTTTTTTAGTGTTTTCGATAGCGATACCGTCGCTTACTTATAGACTGCCATGAAAACCGACGTAGCAGTAGAGGCCCTTCATAAGGATTTCCCCTCTACCTTGCGTAATTGCAAAGAATAACTGTAAAATAACTTCTTTTTCTACTTAGCCAATCTATGCTTAACCTAATAAGTATTGATTAGTGTTAGTAGACCTTAGACGTTGCAACGTTGTCGATTCGAATCGTCTTCGAAGTAATGGTAGTATTGCAGTAGTTAGATAGTGGATGTATTGTTTTAGGTTTGGCAGACCGCTAGCCGGTGTGCACTATAAATTATATGGTCAATTGCTTTGTCCGTGCCCTAGAGTGAAGTACAACGTACTACACTCGACTTACACTCAATGCGTTAAGTCTGCATAAAGCAATACACTTGCAGTACAGTCAACTTTACTGTCAGTAAGGTTAACCTACTGCACTGCATATAATACCACTGAAATACTGTTCCAACAATAACCTTTTTAAATATCGACCTTAATCAATACCGTTACCGGATACAAATTTATATAGTCCCCTTCTTATAATATAACTTTATTTGAGAAAAATTTTAAATTGAATATCAATAGGTTATATTCGACCATTCGAAATATATGTTATTTTCAAGGCGAGCCGGTCACTATTACGTTTAGAAGCGGGGATATGTTATTTTCAAGACGAGCCGGTCACTATCACGTTTAGAAGCGGGGATTCGCGTTTGTTTTGAAAACGCCGAAAGGGGTCGACATTGTTTCATTTTACGCTATTTTGCAAAAGGCCTGTAGGGACCGAGCTGTTATTATGTATTTCACCGCCGTCTTTTTCGAAAACATTACCAAAACACTCGCCCCTAAACTATTCGTCTTCGTTTACGAAAAGCTTTTCGCCAACTTTAAAAAATTCGCCTCTTTATTCGATAGAGCCTTTAGCGATAAGTTTCCCTTTTACCGCTTTGAAGTAAATTATAAAATCGTCTTTCGTATTAATCATTAGGGTTAACTTTAAAAAGTTCTGTAGGGCCCTTTATATAGTATATCGCATAAAGAGCTCCTTATATTACGTAAAACGTTAACCGAGTTACTTGATTCAAGTTACATTTAAACGAATATCTTTTTAACGGATACCCCCGTGCTTTTAGTTAAAAACCCGAAGGTAGGTTACGTTTTTATATCCACTATCGCCTGTTTAATACTATTACAAAAGCGGATCGATACCCCTTCCTTTTTATTAAAAAGATGTTTGCGGATATTTTACAGGTTAAGTAATTTACTAAGCTATATATCAAAGTCGCTTTTTATAAACTTCGTATTAAAGAGGGAAACGAATGAAAGACTGTATTTCGTATACGCTTCATATTTTTCGAATAGTTTATTATTATTATTGGCTTTTCCGATGCCCCCGTTACTTTTGAATGGTATATTAATAATTAGTCACGCTCTTTCCTTGAGTTTCGCTTACTTTGAAAATATCTTCGTTTATTTTAACGATATCTTCTATAATTACATAATTAAGGTTAAATAAATTTTTAATGTTTTAAATAATACGGGATTTAACTTGAATATTTTCAAATACGAATTCAGCGTTTAAAAAACTAAGTACCTGGGATTCGTTATCAAAGCTGGCGTTAACGCACGTATAGACCTAGAAAAGCTACGCGTTATCCTGGAATAAGCGGCTCCTACGTCGGTTTAAAAGTATAAAGGTTTTTCGAATTCGCGAATTTTTACCGGCATTTAATCCGCGATTACTCAACGATTATTAGACTATTATTTCGGATAACCTATAAAAGCATATCATTTTGTTAAAGGTCCGAAAAGGAAGCTGTTTTCGAACGGTTTAAACTTAGCCTTTTTTCTGAACCCGTACTCGCCTAAAAGGATTTTAATCGCGATACCTTTTTGAAAGCTAACTATTTTAATTGGGACTTAAAAGATTATCTTTTTTAACGCGACAACTATGGTAACCTATGCCTAGTAACGTATTACTCCCGTAATTTGTCTTTCGCCGAATGAAATTACGAAATTAATGATAAGGAGTTACTCGAAATAATAAATTGTTTAAAAGTATAGAATGTGGAGCTATGGGGTACTTCACGTCCGTTTATGATTTTAACAGACTATAAAATCTTGGACTACTTTATAACTACACAACGTTTTTCCGAACGATGAATCCGTTGGTTTAAACGCCTTTCGTAATTCCATTGTCAATTAGTATATAATAAAACGGAAAATTATACGCGGCTCTATATGTTATTATGACGATACCAAGATATTTTGAAGGCTTTTCCGATTTACTGTTTTTAAGCCGAGAATTCCAATTATTATATTTCGAATAATCTGTTTCCGGGCCACTTTCACATGCGTATATTTTCTAGTTAAACGTCGCCGGTAAGTTTATTCTGAAAGGCCGTAAACCTTTTACTAACGTCGACCTTTAAAGCTATCAAGACGTTGGTATTAAATACAATATTACCTATCTTCGGCCAATACGTGAGGTACGTATAGGCAACCGATATTTCTTAACGGATATTCGTACCGATGACGACCGTATGTTAAAGGTTTAGATTTAGAAATACTTAATATACGATGATAGAGTTTTGCAGTTTCGCAACCGCATTTAGGTACCTGATTACGAGACGTTTATTACCGCGTTAATTTAAATTACCTATGATTTCCTTTTTACCGGCTACCCGGACTGCGATGTTACTATTATTGTTCTTTTTAAAATATACTTTTAGCCCGGCTTATATTACGCGGTCCGCCTTTTTTTCCGTATTTGCAATGTTTGTAAACGTATAACGTATTAGAAATACCGTCGAAAAGGACTTTTTTTAAACCCTTTCCAGTTCTCGAACGGCTTTAAAACGAGTTTTTTTTTCGACTTTATCATTTACTTACATTAAAAACTTATTAACGACTTATGTTACCTTATGATTATTCCGGACCACCTAAGTAAAATAGTTATTTTAGATATTATAATTATTATAAATGTCGAAGATTATACGAATCGGTTTTTAAGTTACTGTTAACGATTTTATAAGTTTTTTGTACGTTTGTTAACGACCGTAGTTTCAATTGGACCAGTGGGTTTCAAAAACGACTCTACGACTAAATTAAGATGTAATAGCGTCTAAACATTACGTTTTACCCTGAAACCAACGGCGTAACAAAATACGTGAATTAAAAAGTCATAAAATATTTACTTTTTTTTTGTTATTTATACCTAATTTGACCAAAGCAATTTATTACCCGGCTATTAACTGGCGTTAAGTAATAAAGAAACGACTACTATTAATATTAATTCGTTTTTTATAACTTACTATAACAGGATTAAAGCCGGAGCTATCGCTTAAAGTAGTCGGATTCTGTCTATAAACTTCGATGAAGAAGGGAAAGAAAAATCTCTACTAGGGAGCGGCTATGGAACTAAGATGGTGCAACCCCCTCCCCAGTCACGTTACGTGTGGAAGCGTGTCCCTAAGTAGCTTCTTCCTTGCTGTAGAGCATCGCATGAGCGTGTAGAACTACCAGGGTTAGATCCCTGGTAATACTAGCCAGGCACTAGCCTATAATATCACCCCGAAAGACACCCTACCCCCTACCCCCTCTTTCCTTTTATGTTTTTTTTGTTTTGCATAGTGTCACAAATACAAAGAAGCTAAGCGCGCCTTCCAGAACGTCGAGGTTCCGTATAAAGGGTACTAGGCCGTACTAAGCCGAATGTAACGTAGAAGGTACCTTAAAGCCCCCTTTATAAATAATCCTTATACTTTCAGATTTAAAAACAAAAACTTCCTTCGATTTTTAACCTTTAACCTTTTCGTATAATATTAGTATTTTCAGTCTTTAGTGTAGTATTATCGTATAGTATCAGTACTTTTAGCCTTACATAGTCTTTACTGTCGTTATATCTTTAGTCTTATAACCTTTTATATCGTTACGATAAATTTTTAATTCGCTATTAAAGTGGATCAAACTTTTGAAAACACAGGTAATATACTTCGAAGTTACTTGGTTCTTATTAACGAGTATAAAGTTTCATACGTTACGGGTTATCAATATATACTCCGATAAAACTCGAAAACAAACGAGTTTCGAATATGTTTACAAAATAATGTATAATCATAGGAATTTTTTCCGAAATACCAAGAGTAAATAATCCTAATAGTTACGAAGGAATTGTTAATAAGCGGTTATATACTGGCGCCCAGTATCGCGTTTGTTCCGTTAGGGTTATAGGCTGTAATTCTGGTTATACTTATACATCGCTAGATTTAAATCCCAATATAAATAAGGCTATTAAGGAGTTATTTAAAACGTATTTGACGTTTGAATTTTAGAATAGGGGTAAGTCTACGTTTTAACAAGCCGTTTTATAGGTGTTAACGAGCAGTTAAAAAGCGTGTCAACCTAGGTAATCGCCGTAAAGAAGGCTATAAGAGTACATTACGTTATGTAACGTAAGATCTACACCCGAGACGAAGCGGGTTTTATCTCTGCTATTCCCGTACATTCTAGGGGACTACGAGACGTGTAAATGATAAATAAGAAAGGTAGTACTTAAGTAAGTTTCTTATAGTAAGGTAAAAACGTAGAGGATGCGGATAACGAGTAGTTAAGAAACGCTATTGGAAAAGATACAAAAACTTATTAAGGTTTCGAAGCGTGTTAATATTAAGTTAGGCTATATAGATATCAAATTAAGCCAGCTTATTAAGATGGGTAGGAAATTGCTAGTTAAGGACTTAAAACAGGATTTCGAGGACATATTTAAATAGGCCCAGTCGTAATCGTTCGTTTTAAGTTTTTATTAATATTATTACATTTATTTTATACCTGTTCGTTAACAACTTATACGTTGCTTCATTTTTAAAGTAAAGTACAAATTTCAGCCCGTTTACTGGTTAGGTGTAAAGGTTTATCATTATATTTAATTGGGTTATAACGCGATTTAAACGTATGAAGTATTATGTTATGACAAAAGTTTCAAAATAGCTTTTACGTTAAGTGTATATAACCTACTTATTTAATGAAAATATATCGTTTCGGTTAGTTATAAAGTTGTACACGTTCGATTTAAGGTTTATGATGGGCCCGTAGTATTCTTTCGACTTGATATTTCGGTTTTACCTCGTTGTCTTCGCTTTTAACAATTATATTTTACGGTTAAAAGTCTTGTGTTTACTAGCTTAGGAACGGATCCAAAACGACTCGTACGAGTTGATTTATATAAAATCGGCTATGTTTTCCGTCTGATACATTAAGTTTCATAATGTGGGAGTCGAGTACACGTGTTACTCGGTATTTGTTGTAAAGTTAACTTATTTTTTTTTAAAAAAAATGATCTAATTTATAGTTTTTTAAAATACGTTAAACGTCGTCGCCGATTCGAAATTATTTTAAGGGGGAACGTCGTTCATTAGCGGCTTCCTTTATTCTCTGTTATGTTACCGTTATTATAGCTTATACGAATTCCGTAAATTTGCGAATCCGTTGAATAAAGTCTCTAATTTTTATGTTTAATGTTATAACTAAAGCAAAAAAACGCTATATTAATTATATAGGAATAACGTAATAACCGTAAATTATTAAAACCGAGTTAATATTAATAGTAATTGTATTTATTGGTAGGCTTTCATCGTTGCAACATAGTCGATTCGTATCACTGTAGTCGAAGTAACTGGTGTTGCGCTGATATTGTTGATTGATATGTAAGTTCTAAGTTTGGCAGACCGCTAGCCGGTCTGCACACTAATTTTTATGGCCAAATTCTTTAGCTTGTGCCCCACTTTGAAGTGGGCACCTACCGCACTACGCTTATAGTACAATCCCACAAACTGCAATCAATTTTCAGTACGTACAATCAACCTTAATGCAAGTAAAATTGACTTGACTGTACTGTACTTGACTTCTATTCCAACACTGGCGGCTTTTTGTTTTTGTGCCTGTACGCCAGCGTGGCCTGCCATCAATTGGTGGCAACCTCTGAAATCTCTCCTCAATCTACAAGCCAAACCCCTGTTAATTTCGATTAATTTGTACTAAAAACAACCTCAATTACGGCCCTTTGTGGCCCTTTTTCTCAACCCTTCCGAGGCCTTCGTTCCTTAGATCCCGTGTATAAATCTTTCACTACCGACCTACGAAAATTAATTACGCCACCACTTACATACCTTTCACCAGTAGTTCAAACTACTGCTACTGCCATTGCTATCATTGCCTTAGCAGTCTTCTAATTTGCCAGGGCAACCTTGTTCCTTTACGTTACGTGCTGGGCGATTCACGTATCCCACAATTCGTATAGTTAGCGTATTGTTATTTATAAACCTTTTCAGGGTGCTATTAGGCGTAGCCTTAATTATTATATCGGTAGGATTATCTTTACCGTTAATTTACTGGAACTTATCGATTTCCCGGGCTTCGTATACCTCCCTTAATGCTATTACGTCTATTGTTAGGCTTTTTTTTATTAGTTGTATCTAGTTTTAATAGGTATTAGTAAAGGCTTCGGAAATCGGTATATACAATTAAAAATATCGGCAATAAATATAGTTGTTTAATAATAATCTTTAATATACCGTTAATTATTATACCGATATTGAAGTCTACTATTATACCGTAAATTTCCCATACTAATATACTTCTAGTTATACGTTTACATTTAATAAATATTTAATATATAAGGTTCCCAGTAATCGTAAATTTTCTTTTGAACTTATGATCGTTAACGAATATTATTAGGAAGCCGATTTACGATATAATGTTAGTATTATTAGTGAATAACTCATAAGTAAAGATAATCAACTTCGCGTTCATCTGGTTTACAAAAACTGTATTAATTTCTTTTCTCACGTAATCCATTTGCTATCAAATCCGTTTATTTAACTTATTAAAGTTTTCGTTTTACGGATTTTATACCTGTACCGTAATGGAAAGGTCGTATAATGCCTTCTGTTAGTATAGCGTGGTGACATAGGCCGTACGGGCCCTTCATTCTAGATATCTTTGTGCCTTTACCTCGTCGGTTTAATTAATAATTGTTAAGGTTTTAGCTTAATATTTTTAACGTAAGCTAATATAAATGCTTTTTTGAATTTTAATACTATAAATATGAAGTAATGATTCGTTAAAATCAAGTTATATACCTTTAGCCAACGTTTTAACTAGTTTACACTTTTAAAAGCTTAACTTTTTAATAACATGTTATTTCGCCGCTACAAATCTGATATTACCAAGGAAAAGGGTATCGTTAGTTTATATACCTATAATACCAAAGTCTTTACCCTTTTCAATTAATATATACAAGTTCAATATTAAAGTTTTTATACTCAACCAATTTTTAAAGTGCACTTAGTACGGTAAAACCTAATAGATACCCGTTTGGGCTAATCCGTATAAGAGCTTAATATAATATATTATCGTGTCAGTTGAAAACTTGTTACTTAATTTTTATAGTAGTTTTAATAATAAAATCCGTTAAAAATCGATTGCAGATTACATGTACGTTTCCGTAATGTCTCAGCTATCAAGTGTAAACCCACCCTTGATACTAATAGTTAAACTAGTAGTAATAACGACAATTCAACTTTAATCAATCCTTTAAATTATAGGCGACTAGATCAAGATTTAATCCTCAACTTTATTACTATATTCTTAGGCGATTAGCCGTGACTTTTCGTACGGCCGGTTCGTAATCTTACCTTTAACCCCGTAAACTATCTTCGACTTAAAAATAATAATATTTTAACCTTTAAATTACGTTAATAACATAAACTGTATAACCCCCGGTAATAAAAGTCCGTTAATATCTACTTGGTAATTTTTTTTTGAAAAAGCTTACCCGACGTATTAATAATGCCTTCGATACGTAACTTAAAGGTAAATTTTCTGTTAGACTTCTACTTTTAAGACCCCCACGCCATTATATATACCTTACCAAGATGGTAGTTTTCATTTTCCTCCTCTTTAGTATGTATTCTTCTTTTAAGTGGTCTTTTATGTCATCGAAGTTTCATCGACTTATTAACAGTCAGTTCGGAAGAGTTATATTAATTAATTCGCTCGGTTCGGAGGCTATTGACATCGGGATTTTTATTAAACTTCAAGGGTCTTTTATAAGACTTAATTTATGTAGTTCTGAAAGTTATGGGGCCGTTAACAGTTTTAATTACTACGTTTAAATTGGTAATACTTAAGATTTTATATGGCTTATCTTATTTGCTTGGCTCGCGCTACGTAAGAACTTTACTTTAAAAGGGTAGTGAAAGTAAGTTTGTTGTTAAAGGTCCGTTCCTAGTATTGAGGGCCGTTTCTAGTATTAAGGGCATTATTAACCTGGCGGCGTGCCGATTCCTTTTTCAGTTTCTTTAACGCTTTGTTTTATACCATAGAACGCTTCTGGGTACTTAACGAAGGTGGAGACTCAGCTATTATACGTAGGTAAAATCTAAATACCAGTAAAGTTATTTTAAGTCCACTAGGGTAAACAGTATTGTTAAGACCTTTTACCGCTATTTAAAGGCGTGCCTTTTAACTTGTAAAGCCTTCAATTTATAATATAAAAATATTATAAGTCTTTCGTAAAAGGGCGTATACCCTTTTAACCTTATTAATACCCTAGTAAGCTTTTATAAAAACTTTTTTATATTAAATGCCTATTGTTTTTACATTAATTTGAAATTCTATTACAAAAAAGTTGGTGCCGGTATTGTAAACTAACACGTTTGGTAAGCTAATATACGTATTGATTTACAAAATACGTAGTAATTTTTATATTTCCTTCGCCGTAATAGCTTTAAGGAATTTGGCGTTGTAAAAAGCCGTGGTGGAATCTATAACATGTAGTATTGGATTACCATTTGAATAAAATACGTTTCCAAATATTTTTGAGTTAAAGTTTTAATTTTTAACATAAACTTAAACTTTAAAAAGGTTTAAAAGTATATTTCCTAATGGTAACAAAAGCGCTTAATTGCCTTAGTACTGGCAGGTTTACATCTTTGTAACCAATTGTTTTTAAAACCTTATAAAGCCTATTAGTTTCCGGGTGGTTAAACCTATGATATAGTGAACGAAGTTCTACCTCAATTAAGTTTAATACCATTACCTTTGTTCCTTAAAAATAAGGATAAAGATACCCCTACTTAAGGCGAGGTAAAAACCTCCTACCGGCTTTAATATATATTAGTTTATTAGTATTAATGTTAACATTAACTTCGAGATTGTTCATATCTGAAAGGTAAAAAAGGAAAGGGGTAGAGGATTCTGAAATGTAAGAACAATAAATTCAATAATAATCTCTATTATCGTCGTTTCTAGTAAAGATATCTCTTTTCTAAGAATAAAGCTAACTTTAACCTTACCAGTATCTGGGTGATTAAATTCCGTAATAATATCAGTATCTTTTCATAACGCAATATATTACAAATAACCTCCTATTAAGTACCGTGTTACCCCCTTATCCGGCATAATTTCCTAAAAGACTTGCTTCTCGTATCGGTTTTAAATATTCAAAAAGTATGTAGATCTAAGGTCTTTATCGTTATAAAGGCTGTATAAAAATGCGTGGTCGGCTAATTATTATATAACTTCCGGACCAATACCGATGTTAGTACTAGTATCTTTGTGTTAGCCGATAACCTTCAATTTATTTTCCTTTTCCTTAACTTTACTTCCTTTAAATTACGTAATACTTTCCATATAATTTCATTTTAAGGCAAATAGGTATTACGTATAGTATATCACCTATTTTACGTTACGTTCGGCGGTAATATAACGTATTAACTAACAGCCTTATTAATCATAAATCCAATATTTCTTAACATTTAAGTTAAATTTGTTCAACCGACTTAAAAACCTTAAGAAGGGTGAATACCCTTTTTCGTAGGTATAGGTTCGGACCTTTTATTAACCGTATTTACCAGGTCGTCCGTATCGTCGATTAATGTAATACGAATTGGAAGAATCTTGTTCGTTACTAAATTCCGGAGCTTATAGGTACATACTGGTCGAGTCGGAAATTCGAACAGTTACGGTTGTCAACGAGAAACGTACTTAGCTAAAAAAAAACCCTTCGCAAGTGGCATCAGAGTATTATAAGGTGTATTCGAACTTTTTGTAGCCCGTAACTGCTTATCGAACCTGCTAACGTAAGGTACCTTCGCCAGCTTTTACGTTTTCTATTACCTATTGGCAAAGAATTAGCCTTTTAAGCATCTGATTTAAAAGGTCTATTTTACTTTTCGATTTTCTTTTTGTAATCCAACATATAAGATCACTTAATAATATTTCAATCCGTATAATATTAGATAAAGTTAACATCGTACTCGAAATATCCTTTCATGACATCGTAGATTTCGCGGAAAGAGGTATAATTCGTAAGGTATCGGAGGCAAGAGTTCTTAATTTAGCCGGTAAACATACTAGGAAACAACGAGTAAAAACTTGGTAATTCAACTTTTATTTAACGGCATATATTAAAAAATAAGAGTAACTTGACGTCGAGGCAGTTATACTACTTACAGTTATACCTTTCTTTTCTTCACTAAATCTTAACGAACTTATTAATTGCCATATAATCCGTATTCTTTATAGGGGTGCATCGAAAGGGAAGGGTAATGTACTAGTCATATAGGTCTTCCTCACCTAGTTAGGGAAAAGACTAAGGCTATTGCTAATGATAATGGGCAGGATAGTTGCCTTTAACTGAATTTGGAGGGAAAAATCCAATAATCGTACCTATAATAGACTCGTGTATAAAGCCGATCCTTTTTTTATTTAGCTGTTAAAACTAAACGTGTTGAGAAACCTGGGGGAAGTGAGTTTGAGGGTTTCTATTTCGAAAGGCTTAGCGATAATTCTCTTAGTGTTAAGGAGTTCGACGAGGTTCCTTTTTAATAAACCAATAAATTCCAGGGCTTGCGAAGTATAAGTAGATTAATTCCTTACGTTTACTTATTTAAGCTTGGGTAGGTTTTTACTAACGTATATATAATCGTTATGGGTTATTATTGTTAATAACATCTTTACACGGGACTGTAGTTCATTAAGAGATTTTATCTGTAGCTTATTCGTAAATTAGTTTGGCTAGGCTACCTTCCTTCCCTTTTTTCGTATAAAGTTCGATACTTTAATCTAATAGGTTGTTTGTTAGTTTCTTTTTCACCTGTTTTTTTATCTTTTTCCATATATCTAAATTCCAGTTTCGAAAAAACTTTTCAAAATCGTCGAGGCTTATATGTTTACGGTTAGTGTTATTAGTAATTGTATAGAAAATAAATTGGCCAATAACGTTGGTCAGGTATTTTGGGGTAAAGTCTTCGGTAACTTTGATGTACTAGAGCTTTTTGTCGTAATGCCTTTCGAAGATGTTGTCGAGTGTAATAATTATCTTCTTTTTAACGGAATTGGTAAATGTATCGATTTCAATACATTCTGAAGCCATTGTGACGATCTGGCTATTGTAGAGCTTAGTGGTAGTGGACTTGGCGGTTTGAGAGTATAGGGACTTAGCGATTCTGGAGCGTGTGAACTTGGCGATTTAACGTGGGGTCGCGCAACGTAGCTTTCTTAGCGCGATTTGGTAATTCCTTGTGTTTTCGATTTAAGCAACGAACTTAAGGATTGAAATAACGTGGAAAGTGAAAAAAAGTGAAGTATAGGCAGGGATTTGGTGTAGGTAATGCGGTTGGAGGTTGTTATTGGTGTAAGTTGTTGTTTTGTCGTAAGGATTTAGTCGTTTTTCCTGTAATAGTAGCATCCGCAGTAGTATTAACTTAGCTGTTTGCTAACTTGTTGTTTGAAATTTTTAGCGGTTAATCTCAACTCCTTTAAAAAGTATTAATGAAAATTTCTTGGTGTTTTCGAGTAGCAATACCGTCGTTTACTTAAAGACTGCCGCAAATAACTGCACAGCCTATAAGTCTTTCCTACTTGCTACTGCGAACAATTACACAACGTATAGGGGCCCTTCGCAAAAACCTTTCCTTTACCTTACCTAATAAAGTATAACCGGAAAGTAGCTTTTTACTTCTACTTAGCCAATCTGTGCTTAACTGAATAAGCACTGATTAGAGTTGGTAGGCCTTTATCGTTCAACGTAGTTGATTCGAATCACTGTGGTTGAAGTAACTGGTGTTACGCTAATATTGTTAATTGATATGTAAGTTCTAAGTTTGGCAGACCGCTAGCCGGTCTAAACACTAATTTGTATGGCTAAACGCTTTGGCCTATGCCCCACTTTGAAGTGGACACCTACTGCACTGCATTTGCAGTGCAATCTCACAAACTGCAATCAATTTGCAGTACGTACAAACAACCTTACTACAAGTAAAGTTTACTTGACTATATTGCACTTAACTGAGATTCCAACAGTATTTTATTATTTAATATTGATCAATAACCGGGTAATTAACGGCTTTAATCGAATTAGATATAAACTACGAATAAACATAAATATGTATGGACTTTTAAATTTATGCGTTCGATTACGCCGTTAGTCTCGGGGTAAAAGGTAGTTTTTAGGCGTTACTTTACCTTAATTAAATCGTAAAATCGTTTTTAAAACCTATTAGTTCAATTTAAATTACGGTCGTTAATAAGCGTACTCAAAAAATTATAAAATCGCTAATAGTAACTTAAAAACCGCTTCGCGTAAGCCTCGGTGTTTATAATATTTGTAACCTCAAAGGCAACAATTTTAATTAAGCGGTTCGTAAAAATTATAAAGTAATATAAGTTACTAATGTGTTTTTAGAGTAAGTTAATTAGAAAGTTGATGAAAAGTTCGTTTTCAAACCGTCAGGAAATCGAAAGGGGTTTAAAAGGCCCTTTTTGATAGTGTTTTTAATATTTTGTATAGTTATAAACTTGGTAGTTATAATAAAAAAGTCGGATCACACGATATAAACCGGGCTAAAAATACGTTTTAAAGAAATAACGATAATAGTTTCGCGGTCTGGGTAACCGGTAAAAAGTAAATCGTAGGTAATTTAAATTAACGCTAGAGTAAGCGGCTTGCAAACAGATACCCAAATACTGCCGCGAAACCGTAAAACTTTATTATCGTTTATAAAATATTTCGAAATCGAAACTTTTAATATACGGTCGTCGTCGGTATGAATATCCGTTGGGAAATGTCGATTACCTATACGTGCTATACGTATTGATTGAGGGTAAGTAATATCACGTGTAATAATGGTATGTTAATAACTTTCAAGGTCTACATTAGTAAAAAAATTACGGCTTTTCGAAATTAATTTACCGACGATAATTAGCCGGGAAATGTACGTACGCGGAAACGGTTCAAGAGCGGATTATTCGGAACGTAATAATTAGAGTTTTTAACCTAAGTAACGTAAATCCGAAAGGTTTTTAAGAATATTTTGATTTTGACGTAATAACGTATCGGATCTCGTATAATTTGCTACTTCATTATATATTAACCGAAACCTAAATTGTAAAAGGCGTTTAAATTAGCGGATTCATCGTTCGAAAAACTGTCGTGTAGTTATAAAGTACTTTAAATTCTTATAGTACGTTAAGATCGTAAACAGATGTGTTGTATCCCAGAACCTTACGTTTCATACCTTTAAACAACTTATAATTCGAGTAAAGTTTTTATCGTAAATTTCATGGTTATATTTAGCGAAAGATAAACGACGAGAGTAATATATTACTAGGCGTAGGTTACCATAGTCGTCGCGTTGAAAAAGGCAACCTTTTGAGGCTTAGTTAAAATAGTCGGCTTCGAAAAAGGTGTCGCGGTTAAAATCTTATTAAACGAGTATAGGTTCGGAAAAAAAGCTAAACTTAAGTCGTTAGAAAATAAGATTTTTTAAAACTTTTAATAAAATAGGGTACATTTATGGGTTAACCGAAGTAATAATCCAATAATCGTCAAGTCATCGCGAATAAAATATCGGTAAAAATTTACGAAATTAAAAAAAAATCGTATTCTAAAACCGTCGTCGAAGTAGTTTATTTCCGAATAATGCGTAACTTTTCTAATTCTATATGTATACCGACACCAACTTCAATAACAAATTTTAAATATTTGCTTTTTTAAATACTGAATTCGCATTTGAAACCATCTAAATTAAGTCCTACGACGTTTAAAGCGTTGAGGATTCACATAACCTTAGTTATATAGTTATCAAAATTATCGTTAAAGTAAATAAAGACATCTATAAGGTAAACGAAATGAAAATTATGTAAAGAAGGGCGTAACGAATAATTAATATACTGTTAAAAGGTAGTAAAAGCGTTAAAAATGCCAAAGAGGGTAATAAGTTATTCGAAATTTTTTAAACGTATACGAAATATCATTTTTTATTCCTTTTTCCTCTTAATATAAAACTTATATAAGCGGCATGAATATTTAACTTGGTAAATTATATAATTTACGAAATATTCGTAAACATTTCTTTTATAAAAGGAAACAGGTAACGATTTGCTTTTGTAATAGTATTAAGCAAGTGGTAATTAATATAAAATCGTAACCTTCCTTTAAGTTTTTAAACGAAAAGTATTAAAGCGCCGGTTAAGGAACTGTTTACTTGAATATATCTTTAATTAAGTAATTCGGTTAATATTTTATAAAATATAAAAATCTGTTTACGTAATATTTTGTAAAAAGGACCCCACAGGACTTTTAAAGGTAAGCCTTGGTTATTGATATGGAGGATGATTTCGTAATCCGTTTTAAAGCAATAAAAGTGTACTTTGTCGTTAAAGGCTTTATCGAATAAAGGAGCGAATATTTCAAGGTTAGAGGGGATTTTGTCGTAAATAGAAACAAGTAATTTCAGGGCGAATGTTTTGTTAATATCTTCGTGAGAGACGGCGGCGAGTTGTGTGGTAGCGGCTCGGTCCTTACGAGCTTATCGTAAAATAACTTGAAATATAATGGTGTTAACCCCTTTCGGTGTTTTTTAGACGGGCGCGAATCCCCGTTTTTAAATACGATGGTTACCAGATATTCCTAAATGTAATATATATTTCGTAACGTTGTAAATAACTTACTGGTATTATATTTAAGGTTCATTTAAAACAACGTCGTATTATGATGAGGTGACGATATAAGCTTATATCCGGTAACGATATTTATTAAAGTTAATATTTAAGATGGTTACGAAAATAAATCGTAAGGGAAATCCGGGTACGTAATACGTAAATTCGTTAAGTAATTGTAAAGAAATAAGAAAAAGTGGTTTTTTTAAACGATCAGTAAATTATTCATTCGTAACGTTATAATAGTGACAATTGAATTTTATTAAAAAGAAAATAAAACGAATAAAGTTATGAAGTAAATTTATTATAAGAAAAAAGCTATTTAAAAACTAGGACGATATTACCGAGTCGAATGAAAATCTTATTAAATTTCGTACGCAATTATATATAGAAATTACGTTTCTACCTTTTTCAAGTTGATAAAATCTTCGGCCGAAGTAAAATAAATTTTATAACAGATTTCACGTTAAAGCCCCCAAGGCGTTTCTCCGGGTCCTATAAATAGGTATAAATACGATAGCCATCTGGATCGTAACGTGAATATAACCCGAGGTTTTTATAGCAGTAAAGTTCCGAGTAATTAACCTAAGTAACACGTTCTTTAAAAGCGACTCGAAAGGCGTTTGACTAATTATAACAAAGTTTCCCTAACTATGCCGAACGGGCATGTTGCCGCCGTTATTTTTACTATGGGAAACGCCTCGGATATTAATAATATTATTATCGTCGTAGCTAATACGAAAATCATAAAGGCATTCGTCGATAGTTTAAGTGCGGGCGACCTATTTATTATAATTCCCGGGTATATCGAAAGATAATAACGTATTGGTAAGTATATTATTAATAAATTTTTCCAAGATAACGAGTTTAACGGCGGATTCCTAGGCAATACCGCTAGTTTTCCCAAATAAGGGTTTTTGAACGTTTTCAAAATATAAAATCGTTTACGAGTTTTTTAATTTATATTCGTAAATCGAATAATAATTACTTTAACTGTATTAAGGTCGTAAAAATAAACGCAAAGTATAGTTATAAAGGCGTTAGGGTTATTAGTACCACCGCCACTTTTACAGGTATAGTAACTTTTTATAATAGTTTTCGCGAAGCTTTTTAACTATTAAAAATAACGTAACAATTTTTTTCTTTATACCGATAAATTTCCGGTTTCCACGTAATTATTGTATTATCGTAGATTTTTATATAAAAATTGTAATTTAATTTCGGAAAACTTAACTGGTTAATTTAAAGATTTAAGTTTAGGCCGTTAACGTTTATCTAAAAAGGTGTTAATATTATAATCGAAGTTAAAGGAATTCGAGTCGTTATCGTTTAAGGAGTTAACGTGGTTTTCGATAAAAAACGGTATAATAGTAATGTTATTCGTGGAGTATGTAAATGGAACATCCTAAGGGGAAAGATAACCCGAAGATATAAACGTGTCAAAAGCTTTAAATTATCCGATTATATTCATTAAATCGTTTAACGCGTAGGTGCTTCGTTATTTGAAATATAAAGCGTATTTTAGAATAATTTAATCCTATTTGATAAACTTTTTACGTAAAGTAGCGGTAAAATATTCGTATTAAGTCGTAAAATAATCGTATTAAGATGTTAAAGCGTTTTCAAACTATTTTTAACGAGTACTTTAAAATTTTACTTTAGGACCCAAGGGTTTAAATTCAGTAAGTCGGAAAATAAGAATATAACTTTAAGCTATAACCGTTAAAAAACAACTAAAACACCGTCGGAAAAAAAAATCGAGGTTTATATATAAAAGGATTAAGCCCGAAATTTTCGTTTAAGGTAGTCGGATTCTGTTTATAAACTTCGATAAAAAAAAGGAAATAAAAGTCCTTATTAGGGAGCGGCTATAAAGCTAGATAGTGTAACTCTCTCCCCAGTTACGTGACGTATGGAAGCGTGTTTTTAAAAGGCTTCTTCCCTGCTTTAAAGAATCGTAGGAGCGTGTAGAACTACTAGGGTTGGATCCTTGGTAATACTAGCCAGGTACTAACCTGTAACATTACCCCTAAAGACACTCCCCCCCCCCTTCCCCCCTCTTTTTTTTGTTTTGTTTTACATAGCGCCGCAAGTATAAGGAAGGTAAACAAGCCTTTCAAAACGTTGCGATTCGGTATAAAAGGTATTAGGCCATACTAATCCGAACGTTACGTGAAAGGTACCTTAACGCCCCCTTTATAAATAATCTTTAATATTGAAATAGTATTATATGCAATGAAATAGGTCAACTTTACTCTTAGTAAAGTTAACTGTATTACAAGTGTATTGCTTTGTACGGACTTATCGTATTGGGTGTAATTCGAGTGTAGTATGCTACACTTCACTTAAGGTCACGGGCTAAGCAATTGATCATACAAATTACAGTACAAACCGGCTAACGGTCTGTCAAACCTAAAACAATACATCCACGATCTGACTACTGTAATACCACTGTTACTTCGACTAATCGAATCGACAATGTTATAACGTCTAAGACCTACCAGTACTAAAACTTTTAAATTTAAAAATGAAAACCTTTTTCGGTTTTAATCTTTAAAATTGTTCATATAATATTGATATTTTTAAATTTTAATATAATACTATTATATTGTATTAGTACTTCTAGCCTTATGATCTTTATTATCGTTATATTTTGAGTTTGATAATACTTTATATCATTACGATAAATTTCTAACTTGTTATTAAATTGGTTAAATCTATTAAAAATATAAATTATATGTTTTAAAGTTACCTCATTTTTACTAATGAGAATAAAGTTCTTTCAATTTACGGTTTATTGATATATACTCCGATACAACTCAAAAATGAACGTATTTCGAATATATTTATAAAATAACGTGTAACTCTAGGAAATGTTGTTAAAAGACTAAGGGTAAATAATCCTAATACCTACGAAGAGGTTATTAATGAACAGAAAAATATTAACGTCCGGTGGCGCCTTTATTTATTCAAAGTTGTAAGCCATAATTCTAGGTATATTTACATGTTATTAAATTTACATTTAGATGTAAAAAAAACCGTTAAAGAATTATCCAAAACGTATTTAACGTTCGACTTTTAGGATCTAGGTAATTTAACATTTTTCTCAACCGTTTTATAAGTGTTTAAAATTGGTTAAAAAGCATGTTAACCTAGGTAATCGCCGTAAAAAAAGGTTCTAAAAATACGTCGCGTTATATAACATAAGGTCGATACTCGAGACGTCGCGGGTTTTATCTCCATTAATTCTGTACGCTTTAAAGTCCTATGGGCTATATAGCTAATAAATAAGGAACTTAATACTTAAATAAGTTTTTTATAATGAGGTAAAAACGTAAAGAAAGCGGTTAACAAGTAATTAGGAAACGTTATTGAAAACGATATACAAGTTTATTAAGGTTTAGAAGCGCGTTAATATTAAGTTAGGTCGTATAAATGCTAAATTAAGCTAATTTGTTAAAATAGGTGAGTAATTGCTAATTAAAAACTTAAACCAAGATTTCGAAAATATATTTAAGTAAAGCTGGTCTTAGTCGTTTGTTTTTCGTCTTGATTAATATTATTACGTTCATTTAGTATCCGTTGGTTAACGGTTTATATATTACTTTATTCGTAAAGTGTTGGAATAGAAGTTAAGTGCAATACAGTCAAGTCAACTTTACTTACAGTAAGGTTGATTGTACGTACTGAAAATTGACTGCAGTTTGTGGGATTAGAATACACTTCACTTTAAATGCAGTGCAGTAGGTGCCCACTTCAAAGTGGGTCATAGACCAAAGTGTTTGGCTATACAAATTAGTATGCAGACCAATTAGCGGTCTGCCAAACTTAGAACTTACACATTAATTAACAATATCTACGTAATACCAGTTACTTCGACCACAGTGATTCGAATCGACTACGTTATAACGATAAAGGCCTACTAATACTAATCAATGCTTATTAGGTTAAGTACAAATTAGCCAAGTAAAAGAAAAAGGATACTTTCCGCTTACGTTTTGTCCTTTTTAAGCAAGGTAAAGGAAAGGTTTTTACGAAGAGCCCTTATACGTTGTGTAGTTATTCGCGGTAGCAAGGAGGAATGATTTATAAATTGTGTAGTTGCTCGCGTCAAGCTATAAGTAAGAGACGGTATTATTACTTGAAAATACTAAAAAATATTTATTAATCCTTTTTAAAAACGTTAAAATTAACCGTCAAAAGTCTTAAAGTTCGGAAAATTGGCAAACAGCTAAGTTAATACTACTACGGGTGTTACTACCGTAAGAAGAACGACTAAGTCTTTACGCTAAATAACACAAACTACCAATAACAACCTTTGACCTTACCTTTTATATTAAACTTCTACCCTTACTTTACTTTTTTTATCCTCTATACGTTAGTTTAATCGTTAAGATCGCTACTCCGAGCGAAAATACCAAGTCGCGCTAAAAAATCCATGTTGCCCAACTCCACATTGAATCGCCAAGTCTATATACTTAAGAATCGCCAAGTCCTTACGCCCATAGATCGCCAAGTCCATCAACACTAAGTCTTACACTAGCCAGATAGTCACAATAGCTTTAAAAAGTATTGGAATTAATACCGTTAACGAACCTGAACGAAAAAAATCAATTAAAAACCTCGACGTTATCTTCGAAAAACACTATAACGAAGATCTCTAGTTTATTAAAGCCACTAAAAACTCTACTTCAAAGTACCTAACCAACGTAATCGGCCACTTTTTTTTCGATACAAATATCACCGAAATTAGCTGTAAACTTATAGCCCTCGACGACTTTTAAAACTAGTTTTGCGATTGGAGTCTAAATATGATAAAATAGGTAAGAAAATAAGTAAAAACAAAAATAAAAACCGAGTTATTCGTTCGTAAAGTTAAACTCTCTACGAAAAGAGAAAAGAAAAGTAATTTGACTAGCCTACTTTATGACTATATTACAAATAGTGACCCCTAATAAAACTTGGTCAAGGGCAAGAAGACTGTTAGTGATAACAACTTTTAACGTTCACATACACGTTCGTAATAATTTGCTTAAGTTTAAATAAATAGACGTAAGAAATTCATTGACCTATACCTCGTAATCATTTAAATTTATTATTTAATTAAGTAAACGTCTCGCCGAACCCCTTAATATTAAGAAGATTATCGCTAACCTTCCCGTGACGGATACTATTAAGCCCATTTCCTCCAAGCTTTTAAACACATCTAGTTTTAATAACCGAATTAAGAAAGGACCAGCTTTATACGCGAGACTACTATAGGCACGACCACTGGCTTTTTCCCTCCAAACTTAGCTAGGGGTAATTATCCTACTTCCTAACACTATTAATAACTTTGGTTCTTTCCTTAGCTAGGTAAGAAAGGCCTATACGACCAGTACATTATATTTCCACCTCGGCGCGTCCTTATAAAGGATACGAATTATACGGTAATTACCACGTTTGTTTAGATTTAGGGAGGTTAAAAGAAGTATAACGGTAAACCGTATAACCTTTTCGACGTTAAATTACGCCTTTTTTCAATATTTATCGTTAAATAAAAGTTAAATTGCTAGGTTTTTACTTGTTATTTTCCAATATCCTTACCGATTAAGCTAAAGGTTATTACCTCCAATACCTTACAAATTATATCTTTTTTCGCGAAATTTACAATAATATAATGGGTTATTTCGAATACGATATTAACTTTGCCTTATATCAAACGGATTGAAATATTATTAAGTGATTTTACATGTTAAATTATAAAAGAAAATAGAAAAGTAAAATAAACCTTTTAAATCAGATGTTCAATAGGTTAATACTTTACCAACAGGTAATAGGGAACATGGGAATTAGCGAAGGCACCTTACGTTAGTAGATCCGGCAAGTAGTTACGGGTTATAAAGAGTTTTAATACGCCTTATAATGCCTTAATGCTACTTGCGAAGCGTTTTTTTTAGCTAATTGCGTTCCTTGTTAGCGACCGTAATTACTAGATTTTCCGGTTCGACAGGTATGTATTTATAAGCTCCGGAATCCAGTAATGAAAAAAATCCTTTTAACTCGTACAATATTAATCGACGATACGGAAGGCCCGGCAAATACGGTTAATAAAGGGTCCGGACTTTTACATATGGAAAAGGGTATTTATCCTCTTTAAGATCTTTAAGTCGGCTAGGTAAGTTTAATACAAACGTTATAAGATACTGTATTCACGGAAAATAAGGCTATTAGTTAATACGATACACTATCGCCGAAAGTAACGTAAAATAGGTAATATATCATATGTATTATCCCTTTGCTTTAAAGTGGGATTATATGAAACGTGTTACGTAATTTAAAGGAAGTAAAGTTAAGGAGAAGGGAAATAAGTCGAAGGCTATTAGCTGGCACGAAAATGCCAATATTAATACCGGTACTAACCCGGAAGCCACATAACAACTAGCCAACTACGCATTTCTATACCACCTTACAATTAAAGACCATTACCTTCATTATAATAATAAAAACCTTAGTTTTATATACCTGTTTATTATTTGAATCCGGTACGAAAAATAAGTCCTTTAGGAAATTATATTGTATACGGGGGTAATATAATACTTAATAAGAGGTTATTCTTAATACATCGCGTTACGAAGGGATATTAATATTATTACAGAATTCGACTACACGGATATTGGTAAGGCTAAAGTTAACTTGAGCCCCAGGAAAGAGATATTGTTACTGAAATCGACGATAGTAAAGACTATTATTAGCCCTATTGTTTTCTACATCTTATAATCTCCTATCCCCTTCCATTTTTGCCTTAAAAATATAAAATACCTCAGTATGAAATTTAATGTTTAGACTAATAAGCTAATATATATTAAAGCCCGTAAGAAGTTTTTACTTAGTTTTCAATAGTGGTATGTTTGGTTAAATCTTTAAAGACTAAAAGTAATAATGTTAAATTTAACAAATATAGAACTTTGTTAACTATGTAGTAAGTTTAACTATCCGGTAATTAATAAACTTAATAAAGTTTTAAAGATAGTTAATTACGAAAACATAAATTCATTAGTATTAAAGGTAGTTAAACGCCTTTACTATTACTGTTAAACACATTTCTAAGCCACCTTAGGGTTTAAATTTACGTTAAAAAAGATTAAAACTTTAACTTATAAATCTTTGTAAACGTGTTTTATTTAAACGGTAAGTTAGTATTATACGTTATGGATTCTGCTACGGCTTTTTACAACGTTAAGTTTTTTAAAATTGTTACGGCGAAGGAAATATGAAGAGTATTACGTACTTTGTAAATTGATACGTACCTTGGCCTACCAAACGTAATAATTTACAATACCGACATCAGATTTTTTATGATGAAGTTTGAAGTAAATATACAGTTAATAGGAATTTAATATAAATAGGTTCCTATAAAAGCTTATTAAGGTACTAGTAAGGTTAAAAGGGTATACGCCCTCCTATGAAGGGCTTACGATATCATTATATTGGAAATATGAATCTTTATAAATTAAAAGATACGCCTTTAAATAACGGTAAAAGGTTTTAACGATACTATTAACCTTAATCGGAACTATACCAACTTTACTAGTATTTAGAGTTTACCTACATATAACAATTAAGTTGTTACCCTCGTTAAATACTTAAAAGCTTATTATAGTATATAAAAAAATGTTAAAGGAATTAAAAATAGAATAGGCACGTTACTAGGTTAATAATGCCCTTAATATTGGAAACAAACCCTTAATAATAAACATATTTCTACTCTCCCTTTAAAATGAAGTCTTTATGTAACGCGAGCCGGGTAAATAAAATAAACGATATAAAATTATAAATATTACTAATTGAAAAGTAATGGTTTAAACTATTAACGGCTCCGTAACTTTTCAAGTTATATGAATTAAGCTGTATAAAAAAAACCTTAAGTCTAATAAAGATCCCGATGTCAATAACTTCCGAGCTAAATGAATCAATTAATATAACCCTCTCGAGTCGACTATCAATAAGCCGATAAAACGTCGACGGCGTAGAAAACTACTTAAAAAGAAGATATACATTAAAGAAAAGGAAAATAAAGATTATAGGCCTAATAGGGTATACATAACAGCGTAGGTATCTTAAAAGGAAAATTTTAACGGAAAACTTGCCTTTAAGTAACGTGTCGAAATTATTATTAATACGTCGGGTAAACCTTTTAAAGAAAGTATATAAGTGGAAATTACCGGCCTTTTATTATAGGGGGTTGCATAATTTGTATCTTTAACATAATTTGAAGTCTAAAATATTACTATTTTTAAGTCGAAAATAGTTTACGAGGTGAAAGGTAAAATTAAAGATCAACTGTACCAAAAGCTACGGCTAATTGTTTAAGGATACAATAATAAAAGTAATGAGTAAATCCTCATTTAATCGCTTATAATTTAAAAAATTAGCTAGAGTTTGATCGACATTATTATTACCAGTTTAACTGCTAGCGTAAAGGGTTGGTTTACATTTAGTAGCCGGGACATTACGTAAACGTATATGTAATTTACTACCGATTTTGAGCGTATTATATTGTTAAAACTATTGCAAAAACAAAAGGACAAGTTTTCGACTAATACGATAATATATTATATTAAGCCTTTTTACAGATTAGCCGAAACTAGCGTTTACAGGTTTTTAATGTACCAAGTACATTTTAAAAACAAATTAGGTATAAAAACTTCAATATTTAACCCGTATTTCTCAATTATAAAAGGTAAAGACTTTGGTATTGTGGATATATAAACTAACGATACCTTTTTCTTTCGGCGATATTGGATTTATAATAGCGAAATAACGTGTTATCGAAAGGTTAGGTCTTTAAAAATATAAGCTAGTTAAAAAGTTGGCTAAAGGTATATAACTTAACTCTAACGAATCTTTACTCCATATTTATAGTATTAAGGTTAAAATCGGTACTTATATTATCTTACCTTAAAAATGGAAAGTTACAAGCCTAATAATGATCGATAAGGCTGACGAGGAAAGGATATAAAGATATCTAAAGTAAAGGGCCCATTTAACTTATATCGTTACTTTATACTAACTGGAGGTATTATACGACCTTTTCATTACGGTATAGGTATAGGACCCGTAAAACAAAGACTTGAACAAGTTGAATAAACGGATTTAGTGGTAAATGGATTACGTAAAAAGAGGATTTAATATAATCTTTATAAACCTAACGAAAGCGAAGTTAATGATTTTTACGAACGGGTTATTTATTAATAATATTAACCTTATATCGTATATCGGTTTCCTAATAATACTCGTTAACGAAAATAGGTTTAAAGGTCAATTTAAGATTACCGTGAACCTTATATACTAGATATTTATTGAGTATAAGCATGTAAATCGAAATGTACCAATATCGTAAGTTTACGGCATAATAATAGGCTTTAATATGGGAATAACAACTAATGGTATATTAAGAATTGTTACTAAATAATTGGTTTTACTACTGATACCTGTAATAATATATACCGATTCCCGAAGCCTTTACAAATGCCTATCAAAACTAGGTACGATCAATGAAAAACGCCTAATAATAAACGTGATAACGTTAAAGGAGGCATACTAAGCCTGGGAAATCGATAAGTTTCGGTAAATTAACCGCAAAAATAATTCTGCCGATGTCATAACTAAGGTCACACTCAATAACGCCTTAAAAAGATTTGTGGATAGCAATACACTAATTATACGAATCGAGGGATACGTGAATCGCCCAGCCCGTGACGTAAAGAAATAAGGTTACCCTAGTAAATTGGAAGACCGCCAGGGTAATGGTGGCGATAATGGCGATAGTAGTGGCAGTAGTTTAAACTACTGGAAAAAGGTATGTAAGTAGTGGCGTACTTGATTTGTTAAGGTTTATGGCGAATGATTTGGACACGGGATTTGAAGAACGAAGGCCTCGGAAGTGTGGAGTAAAAGGGCCATAAGGGGCTGTAATTAAGGTTGTTTTTAGTACAGATTCATTGGAATTAACAAGTGTCTAGCTTGTGAATTAAGGAGGGATTTCAGAGGTTGCCACTAATGAATGGAAAGCTACACTAGCGTACAAACACAAAATAAAAAGCCGCCAGTGTTTGAATAGTAGTTAAGTGCAGTACAGTTAAGCCAACTTTACTTATAGTAAGGTTGATTATATGTATTGCAAATCGACTACAATTTGTAGGATTGGAATACACTGTATTATCAGTGCAGTGTAGTAGGTGCCCACTTTAAAGTGGGGCACAGGCCAAAGCGTTTAGCTATACAAATTAGTGTGTAAACCGGCTAGCGGTTTACCAAACTTGGAACTTACATATCAATCAACAATATCAACGTAGCACCAGTTACTTCAACCATAGTAATTCGAATCGACTACGTTCCAACCATAAAATCCTACCAATATAAAGTATAAATTTAAACCCGCCTACGGGTTAGACATAAGGGTTTACCTTTATATTTAATTACTTTATAACGCGATTCGAAAGTATTAAATACTATGGTATTAAAAAATTTAAAAACAACTTTTATGTTAGGTATATATAACCTACCTATTTAATTAAAACCTACCGTTTCGGTTAATTATCAAGTTAGATACATTTTACTTAAGGTTTGTTACGGGCCCGTAATATATTTTAGTCAATATTTAGGTTTTACTATGTCATCGTCGTTTTAAATAACTATAGCTTTCGGTTAAAAGTCTTGCGTTTACTAGTTTAAAAGAGAATTTGAAACGGCTCGTACGAGTTAATTTATATAAAATCGGAAATACTTTCCGGCAGGTATATTAAGTTTAATAACATGAAATTTGATTACACGCATTATTCAGTATTTTTTGTAAAGAAACTTAAACTTTTTTTTAAAATTAATTCAATTTGTAATTTTTAAGAAAAATTTAAATGTCGTCGTCAATTCGAAAATGCTTTAAAAGAAAACGCTACTCATTAATGGCTTTTTTATACGTCATTACTTAAGTATTATTACAGCTTATATAAATTCCGTAATTTCGCGAATCCGTTAAATAAAGTCTTTAACCTTTAAATATAATATCGTAACCGAAACGAAGAAACGTTATACCGATTGTAAAAATTCGATATAATGACTGTAAGTTATGAAAATAGGTTAATAATAATAGTTGTATCTTTATAATTTAGCATTATTTGATAACTGGGTAATAAATGTCTTTAATCGAATTAGATATAAACGACGAAAGAATATAAATATATAAAAACCTTTTAATTTACACGTTCGGTTACGTTATTGGTTTCAGGGTAAAGAGTAATATTTAAACGTTGTTTCACTTTAGTAAGGTCGTAAATTTTTTTTTAAACCCTATTAGTCAAATTTAAACAACGGTTGTTAATAAGCGTACGCAAAAATCTATAAAATCTTTAATAGTAATTTAAAAACCGCTTCATGTAATTCTCGACGTTTATAGTAGGTATAACCTCGAATGTAACGGTTTTACTTTAACGATTCGTAATAATTATAAAATAACGTAAGTCGTTAATATATTTTTAAGGTAAATTAGTTATAAAGTCGATGAAAATTTCGTTTTAAAGTCGTTAGAAAATCGGAAAAGGTTTAAAAAACTCTTTTCAACGATGTTTCCAATAGGTTACACAGCTGTCGACGACGCAGTTACGGTAAAAACGGCGGACCGTACGATATGATCCGTGTTAAAAATACGTTTTAAAAAGAATAAAGATAGTAGCGTCGCGACTTGGGTAGCCGGTAAAAAGTAAATCGTAAGTAACTTAAATTAACGCGGTAGGAAACGGTTCGTAAACAGATACCTAAATACGATCGCGAAACCATAAAACTTTATTATCGTTTACCAAATATTTTGAAATTAAAACCTTTAACATACGATCATCGTTGGTATAAATATCCGTTAGGAAATATCGGTCGCTTATACGTATCGTATGTACTAATCGGAGGTAAGTAATATCGCATGTAATAGCGGTAACCTAATAACTTTAAAAGTTGATGTTAATAAAAAGTTTATAGTTTTTCGGAATTAATTCGCCGGCGATAATTATTCGGGGAATATTTATACGTGGAAACGGCTCGAAAACGGATTGTTCGAAACGTAATAATCAAAGTTTTCGGCTTAAATAATGTAAATCTAAAAGGCCCTTAAAATATCTTAGTTTTGTCGTAATAATGTATTGAATTACTTATAATTCGTTACTTTATTATGTATTAATCAAAAACGAAATTTCCAAAAGTATTTAAACCATCGAAATCATCGTTTGGAAATCCGTTATATAGTTATAAAGTACTTTAAGTTTTTATAATCCGTTAAAATCGTAAACAGAAGTACTTTACCCCGATATTTATCGTTCCATGTTTTTAAACAGCTTACAATTCCAAATAGCTTTTTATCGTGGATTTCGTAGTTATATTTAGCGGGATATAAGCGACTATAGTAATACGTTACGAGGCGTAGGTTACCGTGGTCGTTGTATTAGAAAAGACAGCCTCCTAAGGCCTAATTAAAATAGTCAGCTTCGAAAAAAGTGTTGCGGTTAAAATTCCATAAAATAAATACAGATTCGGAAAAAAAAATAAGTTTAAACCTTTCAAAAATAGTTTTTCTTAAAAAAAACACTTAACGAAATAAAATACCTTTATGGGTTAGTTAAAGTAATAATTCAATAATTGTTGAATAATGGCGAATAAAATGTCTATAAAAATTTACGAAATTAACAAATCTTTATATTTTCAAAACTGTCATTGAAGTCTTTTATTTCCGAAAAACGCGTATCTTAGTTCAGTTTTTACGTATATCGACGTTAATTTAGATAATAAATGTTACGTATTTAATCTTCTTAATACCAAATTTATGTTTAAAAATATTTAAATTAAATCCCACAGCGTTTATTGTGATAAGAATTTTTTTCAACCTTAATTATGTAGTTATTGAAAGTATCGTTAAAATGAACGAAGATATCGTCAAAGTAAATAAAATGAAAGAAATATCGACAAGGGGGATAACGAATTGTTAATATACCATTCAAAAGTAATAAAGGCGTTCAAAGGGCTAAAAAAGTTAATAAATTATTCGAAAAGTCTAAAACGTATACGAAATACAGTTTTTTATTCGTTTTACTTTTTAATGTAAAACTTATAAAAGGCAGATTTAACATTTAACTTAATAAATTATATAATTTACTAAATATTCGTAAACGTCTTCTTTATAAAAAAAAAACAGGTAACGATTCATTTTTATGATAATATTGAGCTAACAATAAATTATATAAAATCGTAATCCCTTTTAAGTTTTTTAAACGAAAAGTACTAAGGCGTCCGCCGAGGAGTTATTTACTCGAATATAACCCTGATTAAATAACTCGATTAACGTTTTATGTAATAAAAGGAGCTTTTTATACGATATTTCGTATAAAGAACCCTATGGGACTTTTAAAGGTTAACCTTAGTTATCGGTACGGAAAACGATTTCGTAATCCGTTTTAAAGCGATAAGGGGGTAGTTTGTAGTTAAGGGCTTTATCGAATAAAGGGGTAAATTCCTCAAGGTCAGCGGGGAGTTTATCATAAACGGAAACGAGTAATTTAGGGATAAGTATTTTGTAAATATCTTCGAAGGAGACGGTGTCGAGTTGTGTAGTAACGGTCCGATTTTTGCGGGCTTATCGTAAGATAACTTAAAATATAACGGTGCCGACCCCTTTTGACGTCTTGGAGATGGGCGCGAATCCCCATTCCTAAATGCGATAGTTGTCGGCTCGTTTTAAAAATGATATATATTTTGTAATGTTGTAAGTAATTTACTAACATTTCATTTAAAGTTTACCTCAAATAACTTTATATTATAAAAAGACGATATTAACCCATATTCGATAACGGTATTTATCGAAGTTAATATTTAAAAATGTTATAAAGGAAATAAATTGTAAGGGAAACCCGGGTATATAATACATAATTTCGCCGAGTTATCGTAAGGTAAAGAAAAAACGCGATAATTTTAAATAATAGGTAAATTACTAACTCGTCACGTTATATTATTTATTACCCATATTTACTAAAACGTAGATAGAAAATTTATAAAGTAAATTTATTATAAATGAAAATTTGTTTAAAAGTTGAAACGAAGCTTTCAAATTGAATTAAAGCCTTATTAACTCCTATATGCGATTACATATATAAGTTACGCTTTTCCCTTTTCGAAATCCATAAAATCTTTTGTTAAAATAAAATATATTTTTATAACAACTTTAGCGTTTAAGCCGTTTAGGCGTTACTCCTGGTCCTATAGATAGATATAGATACGATAACCGTCTGCGCTGTAACTTAAGTATAACCCGAGGTCTTTACGGTGGAAAAGTTCCGAGTAATTTACCTAAGCAACGCGTCGTTCAAAAACAGCTCGCAAGGCGTTTTCGTTTATTATAATAACATCGTCTTGGTTATCCCGAATGGGCGCATCGCCACCGTTATTCCTATTACAGGAAACGCCTCTAATAACAATAATACTAATATCGTCGTAACGAGTACGGAGATTATAAAGGCGTTCGTCGATAATTTAAACACGAGCGACCTATTAATTAAAATTCGCGGGTATATCGAAGAAAAGTAACGTATTAATAATGATATTATTGATAACTCTCTTTTAAACGGCGAATTTATCGGTGAATTCCTAAGTTATACCATTAACTTTTATAAATAAGGTTGTTTAAACGTTAAAAAATACGTGAAATCATTTACGAACTTTTCATTTTATATTTATAAGTAGATTAATAGCTGTTTTAACCGCGTTAAGTTCGTAATAATAAACGTAAGTATAGTTATAAAAACGTCGGAGTTATTAATATCGCCGTCACTTTCACAAATATACACATTTTTCATAATAATTTTCGTAAGGCCTTTGAATTATTAGGAAATAACGTAGAAGTAATTTTCATTTTTTTTAAAAAATTCGGTTTCAATGTAATTTACGTATTATTGGATTTTTTTATATAAAAAATTGTAATTCAATACTAGAAAATTTAACCGGTTAATTTAAAGTTTTACGTTTAGGTTGTTAATATCCGTCGAAAAAGGCGCTAGTGTCATGGTTAAGATTGAAAGAATCCGAATCGTCGTTGTTTAAGAAGTTAAAGCGGTTTCTGGTAAAAAAAAGGTATAGCGGTAACGTCTTTTATAATGTACATAGAGAAAACCTTTTAAAAAGGAAGTTAACCCGAGGACGAAAACGTACCGGTAGTTTCGAATTGTCGGATTATATTCGTTAAAGCGTTTAAAGCTTCGATGTTCCGTTATTTTAAGTATAAAATGCACTTCCGAGCGGCTTAATTTCTTTTGATAAATTTTATACGTAAGGCGTCAGTAAAGCGTTCGTATTTAATTGTAAGGTAATCATATTAAGCTGTTAAAGCTCTTTGAAGTCATTACCTAACGCGTACATTAAAGAATTATTCCAAAACCTGGGGATCTAGATTCGGTAGATCGAAAAATAAGTATATGACCTTAAGTTATAACCGTTAAAAAGTAATTAAGATAACATCGGTAAAAAGTCGAGGTTTATATATAAAAAGACTAAAGCCGGAGCTGTCACTTAAAGTAGTCGGATTCTGTCTATAAACCTCGATAAAAAAGGGAAAGAAAAGTCTCTGATAGGGAGCAACTATGGAGCCAAGATGGTGCAACCGCCTCCCCAGTCACGTGACATGTGGAAACGTGTTCCCAAGCAGCTTTCTCCCTGCTATGGATCATCGCAGGAGCGTGTAGAACTACTAGAGTTAGAGCACTGGTAATACTAGCCAGGCATTAGCCTGTAACACTTACGATTATTACGTAGATTTTATATAACTGGTATAACGTTTTCTTGTCCCAGCTACAATATTATATACGAGGGTTATAAAATTTATTTAATGTATCCATAAAGTTACGAAATTCGTATAAGCCATAATGATAGCTACGTCATAATATAGAAAAGAAGCCGCTAATAAGCGACGTTTTCTTTTGAAACTTTTTCGGGTTGGCGACGACGTTTAGCTTTTTTTTAAAAAACTATGGGCTAAACCAATTTTCTGAAAAGTTAAATTAACTTTACGATACGTATCGAGTAACGCATATAATCGACTTTCATATAGTTAAACTCGATGTGCTGGGCGGGAAACATTTCCGATTTTATATAAATTAACTCGTACGAACGGTTTTAAATCCGCTTCCAAACCAGTAAACTCGAGACTTTTAATGGAAATCGTAAATAATATCGGCGACGACGGAGAGACTGAACCGTAGTATTATATCGAAAATATGTTACGGGACTATAATGAACCCTAAGTCGGATGTACCCGACTTTATAACCTACTGGAACGATAGGTTTTAATTAAGTAAGTGGGTCATACATATCCAACGTGGGAGCTGTTTTTAAGCTTTTTTAATACAGTGGTACTAAATAATTTGGAATCGCGTTACGGATTAGTTCAATATAATGACGGGCCCTTATGTCCAGCTTATAAGCGGGTTTAATATTTATATTTTACTTTACAAAATAAAACGGCGAATAAACCGTTAATGAACGGGTAACAAATAAACGTATTGGTATTAATAGGACGAGAAGCCAAACGCCAACAACTAGGCCTATTCAAATATGTCCTCAAAATTCTAATTTAATTCCTTACCTAATAGCTTTTTGCCTATTCCGATCAATTGGATTAACTTAGCGTTTATACAACCAAACTTGGTATTAATACTTTCCTAAACCTTAATTAACTTTTATGTAGCTTTTAATAACGCTTTTCAATCTTTTGTTTACCTTGTTTTTCACGTTTTTACCCTATGACGAGGAATTTACTTAAGTATTACTGTTGGTAGAGTCTCAAGCCTATAATATTCACATGAACATAAGGTCTTTAAATAGTAATCAAGATGATTAGTATTTGTAGTATAAAAGATGATGATGTTCAAGAAGAAGTATCCAGAGGTGCAAGTTACAGGTAAGGGTTTATAATCTCTCGCCCAGAACGTATGACTCTGAAATACTTCTTCTAGACCGCTCCACGCATTTCCATCGGCTTGGAATAGCATTCCAGACCGATCTATATATGGTACACTTTTGCGTCTTGTAAAAGTGTAGCCTGTAGCGTAACACGTTATCGTACACCCTGTAGGAATACACCCTATAATACAGTACACTACCCTTTAGTCTATGTATACTATCTATAAGGGTATATAATAATATTTACATAGGTAATCTTTTCTTTCTTTCTTATATACTTCGTACCTATAACTTAATAATAATATTGTTATTATCGTATTGATCGTAAAAGATTTAAATTAGCAGTAATAATAGTGTTGTTAATGTATTAGTTGTAAAAAGTCCAATTTAGTAGTAATAACAATGTTATTGTTAATGTATCAGTCGCAAAAAGTTCAAATCAGCAGTAATAATAGTACTGTTAACATATTAGTCGCAAAAGGTTCAAATTAGTAAATTCGGCTAGGATCAACAAAGTTTAGCCGCGATAGTAATTATAAGTCGGCTCTAATTAGTATATAGCCAAATAAAAGCGATATTATTGGTGATAACACCTTTCGTTATTTTAAAATAGGGGTGGTTACGTAGTGGTAATTATGTAAGGGTGATTACATAAGATAATTTTGCAATTACGGAATAGGTTAATATAAAAAGATATATCGACATAGCTTTAAGTAAAACTTCCTTTTTTTTAAAAGTATATAGTTTTAACCAATACAAGTCCCTATTTTTATTTAACTTCTGGTCCATCCCAACAAACCAAGCTGCTTGAATATGTAGATTACTTGGCCTATACATATACTAACCTATTTCCCCGAACAAATGCCGTATAAGAATCGTATTACAAGGTGCCGTCTAGCGCGCGAGCAGCAACGCGCCGTTGCCGCCGCCGCTGCCACTACAGCTGCTATTATGTCTTTCACCACTATTACCAGCAGCAAAAGTCCGCCCTCTTCGGGCGAAATCTCGTTTATCACCGTTACGCCGCTAGCCGTTATGTCGCTAAGCCCCTCTGCCGCCGCCTCTTTCGCTGCCGCCTCCTCCGCCGCCGTTACCTCCGCCGCCACCACGCCCCCTTCCCACCCATTTCTCTCCCCCTTCCCTAGTTCCTAAGGGAAGAAGTAGGGGGTTCTTAAAGTTATAAACCTTACCCTCTCCCCATGGGTAAAAACCCTATTATCTGTAGGGGTTCCTTTACACTGTAAGCGTAGTTTGGCGTAGTTACATTAAGGTACGTATATTACAGTCCCTTTTTTTATAATCCTTTAACTATTTCCTTCTTGAATGAGGAGTACGAAGCAAACCTCCTTCGTCGCCTAGAATTCCGCATCGTTAGGGTACGCCGTAAGGCCTCTTTAACGCGTTAAATGTTAAAGTAACGTACTCGGGTCCGTAGCTTTAAGCCGCTTATAAATACATCCTACGTGTCGTGTATCGCTTCCGCAGCCACGGGTAAGTCCATTAGTGATTGCTACGAAAGCGGGGGTCGTTTGGCGCGTTGTCATCATTACAAACAAATTAACAACTCATATACTCCTATTCTAGTAGTTTTAAGGCCGTAAGCCGAGGCTGTGTTACGCGCCCACCGGCTTTTTGGTAAATTCCAATCGAATCCCCAAACATTATTTGATAAAAATCATTGTTTAAGGCGAATCGAAAAAAAAATTACCGCAAATAACCAAAATAAGCCAATATTAATTAGTAGTAGGCGCTAACTGGCGGACCAAGGAGACGGCAGCCGCCGTCGCCGCCTAAAAATAAGGCCTATATATATACTACGTAGGCGAATTCAACGGTGTTATCATACGTCGCTGTGAGGAAAGTAATACCTCCCCTATACCTTTACCCAAAGGTATAATTAATAAGGTATAGGGTTATATCCTCGTTAACGTTAATAATGTCGTTGGAGGTAATGGCAATAACATTAGTATAAAAGGTAAAAGCGACGGGAAGGATGGTAAAGACGCGGAGGAGTCGCCCTCTCCCTTTAGTAGTAGATAAATACCCCCTCTACTGGGTCGGCGTATCCAGCTATAATATAATACGTTACATAGTAATTTTATAACTTTTTACAAACAAAGTTTCAAGTAATAAACGTAACATAAAATATAAAACAAAAGAGGTCATACTTTAAAATCGGTATAAACAGTTGTATTAAGCAAAAGTAAAATGTGTATCGAAGCGAATAATATCGATAAACCGATTTAAATTGTTGTAAATCGGTATAACGATTTATTAAGGTCGTGAAAACTTTTTAATAACCCTATTAAAAAATGTACTTGTCGATATAAGTATTTCCAAGGCGCCGTTCGGTATCACCTTTATTATTACGTTTATTAGGTTTAACTTACCATTAATTTATTTAGTTTCTTCTATTTTACGGCGTTCGTATAACTCGTGTTAAGCTATAATATTAATTATTGATCGTTCTTCGTTCGTAGTACCTAATTGAACCATGTATTCATAAAGCGAAAAAGAATTAGTACAAATAATTAGAGGGATAGAGTGTAAAGCAAGGTTAAAAATAATTATCCAGACTGTTATCGCCATAGCAATACCCAAATCGAAGCCTTTAACCATACCGTAAATATTGGAAACAAAAACTCTTTTCGTAACCCTTTTACACTTGATAAAGTTTTAATAAAGAATGTTTTTACGAAGCGTAAACCCGTTTCTAGCCGATTTTTCATTACCAAGAACGAAAATAAAGCTGATTTATAAGTTATAGTCGTTGTTATTGGTCAAAAAGTCGTTAGTAAAAACAAATAGCTTTATAATACGTATATCCAACGGTATATATCATAACCTTCGCTTTAGATTATTTATTTGCCACAAAAAACGCTTATTAAACGCCTTATATATATCTTCCGTCGGGTCGGTTTTATATTACGTAGCGATGGAAAGGTTGAATACCGCTTTTAGTTATGTTATAAACGCAACTTAAGCTTCACGTACGTGCTGGCATCTGTATTCATCAGCCCGTTTTACACTATCTAAGACGATAAAAACCACTTTATCCAGCTATCCTTGTTACATAAGTCCCAAAATACCGTTTTAAAATATAATCGTAATACTTTTAAAATCGATTATATTATCCTTTAATAGGTAGGTTTTAGGCTTCACCTTTAAACCGGCCTCCAAAAGTTTCCTTTCTTTAAATACGGAAAACGAGGCTTTATATAAAGTTAAAGTATCTTTTATTTACATTCTCGTAAATATAAGACCCTCCGAACGGGTAGTCTATACTAATAGATACGGGTTAAATGTAAAGTTAATCATCCCGAATAGCTCCTTATAATACTTTTAATAGGTATTATACTAATATACACCGACTTTTACTAAGCCGTAAAAAGGCTTTAGAATACATAGAATTATTTTGAACAATCGGTGTTATTTAAGGTTTTTTAGTATATCTACGTAAATCAGCCGTTTTAACCGTTTATTAAATTATATATAGGCCTATATTATATTCCAGAGTTCGACATACAGGTTATACGGTTAGATAAGAGAAATTACGAGTATAATAATTAGGCGGTAGCTAGCTTGTTATAATGTAGATAACTAAGTTATAATATCTTTTTTACCTTCGTCTTTATAACTTTTAACAACTAAATGAATATTTTCATAAAACTTTTTAATTTTATTTTTTACCTCGTAAATGAAACAGGTTGGAAAAATCCTGTAAATACCATAAATAATAGGTTCGAATTATTTAAAGCGAAAGAAGTCTTCGTCGATTATGGCTAAAATATTTATTTGGGTAAATTATTCGAATAAAGCACTTAAAGTAGTGATAATACCTTTATGGCGAAATTTTAAGCTAAATTCGTGATTTATCAATTTTTTTCACGTAATAAAGGAATTTGTGGTAAAGTTCCTAAGGCTTTTTTTTTATTTTCGAATCGAGAGGTCGTCCTTGGCGACGAGGTTTTGGTAAGGTTAACGTAAATATGCCGTTTTTATTTAGTATAATCGGGGTAAAATCGTATTTTAGGGCCGAAATTAATTATAAAGTCGGATTAAATTCGTCGTTTCGAAGGGTGTCGTATAATTGTTTTTAATCGTTTTTATTGTTTTAAGGGGTGGTATGTAAGCGGTTTTAGTTGTCCTAAGGATCCTAACCAATTTTTTTTTTACCTTTCTTCTATACCTACGTACTATTATCCATTAAAACGAACTTATACCGTTTAACAAATTAACTAATATATTATAACCCTTATACCCGTTAATATTTTAAGGTCTAATCTATTTATTCTTTAGTTTTCAAATCAAAACTTTAAATTGTAATAGAAAATCTAAGACGCTGGCGTTATATAGGCTATTCCTTATAGCTAACACTTTAAATACGTCATTTTTAGCTCGTAGTAATCGCAAAGCTACTATAGCTTTTTCTACGGTATTAGCCCTTTGTACCGTAGATAATCATGATATAAAGTTTATGTAAATTCTTGGGTAAATACCGAAAACGAAAAGTGTTAGGATAAATCCACTCGAGTTAAAAGTATTATTAATGACGTTAGCTTCCATTTAAAGGACAGACTTCTTAAAGCTACTACCCTTCAACTTTTTCGACAACATCATATACGCTTTCTTTAACGGTTCGTAATACCGTTAGAATTTTCCAATACCCTATAGGGTTTTTACTAAAATCTATCTACACTTACTAACGGCTATCCAAGCCTTAATACGCCACTAGATAAAGTCGAAAACCGTATTAACGTTGTAAATAATCCAATTAAAAGGCCCGAAATGAAATTTAAACTAACAATTAACCAAAAAAATTCAATAGTTTATAATGGAGGCGTTTCGTGTAAATTTAACAGCTTAAAACAATATCATTATGTCGATAACATAAAAGACTAATTATTTATCTAAATATATAATATTAGCAATTACTTTGTGATTAAAGTTTACATCATTATAAAGACGGAACTTAAACCGTCGTGGTATTTGTAAATGTAACTGGCAGCGGTAGGGGTCGTGGTTAAAAGGCATTGATTCGTACGGCACGTATTAACGTTTTACGCCACTTATTACATCTTAAATCGGAGTATTTTCCGTATTCCGGCCGATTATTATTTCCTAGGGCGGGTTATTATCTGTATTTCGACCGATTTTGTCACAGCTAAATAGGCTATTTCCAGCGTTCGGGGTGTGTTCTTATATTTATATCGGTTTGAAGTTACGTTCCAAAAAAGCTTTGTATTCGACTCTTGTTGTAAATAATCGTTGTATTACCTCGTTTTCTTCTATTAATTCTTCTGGTTTTGTTTTTCGTCGGGCGCCCAATCTTAACGAACATCGTATCTCAATCTATAATAATTCTTCAGGGCTTCACTTTATTAGGTGTTCCTTTCGCTTTTACAAGTAGTATCTTTTTACAAAATCTCCTTTTATAACTTTTCAATCCATCCATTTAGGTATATATGTAAGCTGGGTCGTTTTGGACAGGGCTATTACGATACGGCTATTACTTTTACTGGGTGTATTAATACCTTTACTTCGCAATTATTTTTGTAGGATTTTTACGACTTATTCATTCACCATTTGCCACATATTTAGCATCCAATCCGCAAAGTTTTCTATAAAGTTTTAGAATAGTGAGTATCCTTTAATATGGCTACTACAATAGTTGTAAATTATATTTGTAATATATGTATTTACGGTATAGGTTTCGAAATTTTCCACTAAGGCCTCGATTTTATTATCCTAAAGGTCAAGGTCCAAATGTCCAAGGATAATACTTCGAAACAACGTATATGTAAAGAGATAATCCACATGATCGTTAGCTTTTACCAAATCTATTATTAGTGGGGCAATTATGTATATATAAAGGGCAATTCGTGGTACTTTAAAATTCAGGGTAACGTGATGAATACGAAATAAAATAAGGTAATTAAAACGGTCGGATTAAATTTTACTAATACTTGCTAACGTAAATAAACTTTAAATAATACCTAAGCGAAACGTAATTATAAACTAGTTAAACGTTTTAAATTAGTTTTATTAGTATTAATAGCGTTATACTAGCTAAGCAATTAGTAAAATTCAAAATATTACAGTTACAAAACTTTAAATGCACAGGAAAAACGTAGGAAAATTTGGAATAAATAAGGCGGATATAAGAAATTAAGTAGGGTAAGGGAAATATCGAGTTATTATACACTTTGATATACGTTAGTTTATCTGTATTAGCGTGCCGTAATAAAAATTGGTAAAGGGATCGGTTGGTTATTTAGTATATAACTGATATTATTAAGGCAATCGGGTTTATTATTTGTACGCAACCGATGTTGGCTAAGGCGAAAATCGGGTAGGTCCCAACGAAAGGTTCCGAAACTTGGTGGTTTCAGCTTACGTAGCTTGGTATCCGGTAGGTCCCAATAGAAGGTTCCGAAAAACTTGGTAGTTTGATTTACGTAGCTTGGTACGTAATAGAACGCCTTTTAAAAAGGATACAGGTTAATCGTTCAAAACGTTAATACAAGTTAATGGTAAACGGAATGGGGCTAATCTTTTCAAAGTCACTCCTAATCTTATAGTCTTGTAACGCTTCGGGTTTCTCGGTGTTCCCAAGTAATTCCACACTCTCATATAGTTCTTATAAGGCATAATGTTAAAGTACAAATAGTTGGTACCATTATAACATCCCGCTATAAGTATTTAACGAATACTTATCTCTTCTTCCTAAACTATCTATAATCGACCGAGTTGGCTACTAGTTAATATCGATAAGGTTTTAAGCCTATAATATTTACTTAAACATAAGATCTTTGAAAAGTAATCAAAATAATTGGTATTATAGTATAAAAGATGATAATATTTAAGAAGTATCCAAAGGTACACGTTACAGGTGAAGGCTTATAAGCCCTCATCCAGAACGTATAACTCTGGAATACTTCTTCTAGACCGCTCCACGCATTGCCATCGGCCTGGAATAATATTCCAAACCGATCTATGCATATTACACGTTTGCGTCTTACAAAAGTGCAGCCTGCAGCGTAACACGTTATCGTATACCCTATAAGAGTGCATCCTGCAATACAGTGTACTACCCTTTAGCCTATGTATACTATCTGTAAGGGTATATAGTAATATCCACAATTAAGTTCTTTATTTATTAATTATATAGCTCGTAGGCTATTAAAGCGCACAAGAGTTACGGGGATAAAACTCGCCCCACTCTAGATTTTAACCTTTCGCTACGTAATACGATGTACCCTTATAGCCTTTTTTATAACGACCAACTACATTTATACGCTTTTTAGCCGTTTGTTAACATTTATAAATAAGCTTATATAAACTTGAATTTACTATGCTTCTAAGATTTAAACGCCGAACACGTTTTCGACAACTCTTTTATAATCTAGTTTATATTAGGATTCAAATTTAAAGGCGTACAAAAATGACCAAAGTTGTGGTCTGTAGCCTTAACAGAGTAAACACGACATCGAGTACCAATATCTAACCGCTTATTAGCAGTTTCCTCGCGGCTATTTGGATTATTTACCCTCGGTCTTCTGGCAGAATTTCCTCGGGTTATAAGCTATCCTATAAACGTATTCGAAGCACATTTACTCCCGCATTCCGTTAAAATACATATTAATAACCCGTAAGGCAAGGAACTTTATGCTCGTTAACAGGGATTCAACAGCTTTAAAACAAGTAACCAATATCTTTAATGGTCTTATAGACCTTAATAACTAGTTGGAGACTTATTATTAGATTAAGGCAGGCGTAAAAAGAAACATAACACTATAATACTAATAGCATAAAAGACTATAATACTAGTATTATACTAAAGGCTAAATAGTTAATATTAATAACAAAGAAGGTTGTAATACCAATACTATACGTAGGGTTAAAGGTTAAATATTAAAGGAAAAGAGAAACTTTATTTTTAGAATTGGAGGCTAGAGACTATTTATAGGCGAGGGGGGGGAGAGCGCTGGAGTACCTTCTACGTGACGTTTCGGCCTAGCACCTTTTGCACAGAACCACGAAGTTTTGGAGGGCGCGTTTACCTTCCTTTATACTTGTCGCATCACATACCAAAAAAAAAAAAAAAAAAAAAAAAAAAGAGGAAAGGAGGGGAGGGAATTATCTTTAGGGGTGATGTTATAAGCTAATGCCTAGCTAGCATTTACCAGGGATCTAACCTTAGTAGTTCTATACGCTCTTACGATTCTCTGGAGTAGGAAGGAAGCCGCATGGAGATACGCTTCCTCACATCACGTGACTGGGGGTTACACCATCTGAGCTCTATAACAGCTCCCTAGTAGGGACTTCTCTTTCCTTCTTCATCGAGGTTTTTAGATAGAATCCGACCACCTTGAGCGACAGCTCCGGCCTTCTTCCCTTTACAAAGCGTAATTTACTATACTTCTATATCTAGAATAGCGTATTACTAAAACGCCAACTGGATAAAGAATACTCTATTTATATAAAAAATATCTTAGGAATTAAAATAAGTTTATAATCGTCATGTGTATTATGTTATAACCTTAACTCTAAACAAATTCAAAAGATCATTGTGGTGATCGATGCCTTATATCGATACTAAAAATATATATCAGAACATACAAACCATATACATTATCCAGTACTACTAAGCTAATCAACGACAATCTCGTACCTATGATAGTTCTAAAATAATGAGATATTATAGATATAAACTTCACAGGAAAAATCAACCTAAAAGAAGCTGGCGGCGAAACACATTTACACCTTATAATCGATTATTTCTCGTCATTCTTACTTTACTGAACTATAAATAAACCAAAAAATGAGGAGGTATATCGGATATAGAAAAATATCACTTATATCTTCGATTACCCCGAAAAATATTATTCAAACAACGCAAAATACTTGAAAACCCCAACAGTTATGAAATTCTTTGCTAAAAATAAAACAAAATTGATAAATACACCTATATACCCAACTACATCAATGGGATTAATTGAAGAATTATTTAAACTGTTTAAGAATGAGTTTAAAAAATGGGTATACGAACGTAAATAGAAAATACTCAAGGAATGCCCTACAACGCTCGCCAATATTATAAAGAATATTAACAATAGGTTCATAACTTACCATAAACGACTTGGCAAATTATATTGAAGTAGTCGGTAAAACCTTCAAGATTTGTTAAAAGCCCGGTGTTAAATGTAAATCGAAAATAATCAATAGCGGTTTTCATTAAGTTGCAAACAAACGGAAGCGTAATCTATAACGAATTCATCAACCGATACGAAAATTCTTAATAACAAACAAGCGATCGATAAATAAATCGATGGATTAAAGCCAAAACTAACCTTAATAATAGTAATGATAAGTTCCAAATTAACGACTAGGTGGGAAAAACCGTTCTAAGAACCCGCTATATCAAATTAAAAAAGTTGAAGGTTAATAAAAACCAAGATTTGAAAAATATAGTCGAACGCCTACCTTTAATTCATAATAAACAGAGTTATGAGCATTTAACCAGATTACATCGTCTATGTCACTGTAAATTATTGATTCCACCACTAGGAAAAAACGAAAAAAAAAAATCCACATCAACTCACTAGAATGGTATATTCAAAGGGTAAGAAATGAGAAAGAGGATAAAATTCAAAATATGGGAGAAATAAAGGAAACTAACAACAATAACAACGACAATAGTAATCAAAACGCACCCTAATGAAACGATAATATTAATCTTCATCAAAGTTAAAGGGGAGGTTTAAAAGTTAAAAAGTCGAAATAAATTAAAAGTTTGATAAAAAGATTAAAGGGTTGAGGGGTTAGTAGTTAAAAAAAAGAAAACTTAAAAGATTATTATTGAATATAAAGTGTAGTGAAAAGTTTCTTTTATTCTTTCATTCAATTATTTCTTTATTTTCTTATTTAACACTACTTCACCCACATTTTAACTTAAACTTCAACTTCAACTTTTTATTACGAACTTATATATAACCTCAAAAACTCAGCCATACATTGATTAGAGGATAAATAGCAACATAAAGGATCGAGATGCATGCCAAGCATGACTTACACTAAGTAAATGGCTATTAACTTGCAGTCAATACAGTTGACTTGGCTGTACTGCAATTAGCTGCTGTTCCAACGTTTATTTTATTTAATTAGTATATTCCATTTTGGCCCGTTCAACATATATGGGAACTTGGTTTATTTACCGCGTATAAACTTGATTAATGTTGGAATAGTAGTAATTGCAGTACAGTAGGTCAACTTTACTTGCAAATAAAGTTGACTATACTGACTGCAAGTTGAGTATATTGTTGTTTGTGGTGCTACTGTATTGGCTGCAAGTCGAGTACAGTATGCGTCCACTTCACACTAGGGCACGGGCCAAGCAATTGGCCATACAAATTACTGTGCAGACCGGCTAGCGGTCTGCCAAACCTAGAACAATACATCCACCACTTGACCATTGCAAAACTACTGTTACTTCGACCAATCGAATCGACAACGTTGCAATGTCTAAGGCCTATCACAGGCAAGGCCTACCAACAATTAATTACTTTGCTAATTCCAAAATTCCAACGGTTTTCAACCTTTACTGTTTTCAAAGAACACAGTAAAAATTCTTTAACTTTTCAATTGAGTGGTAATGTAAATACGTCTTTGGTAATTTACTAAAATAACGACAGTAATGTAGATAAACCCTTAAATTATTTCTTGATAAAAGCATCTTCTTCCAATAAACGCAAGTTGCTTCACAAAGTTATATCTTTTTTTTTACCTTATATTGGTAAGCTTTTAGAAATTGTAACGGCTGCCGATTCGAATCATATCGAAGTAACAAATGGTATCGCAAAGTCAAGTGGAGAATATAAAGCCTGTATTTAGTCAAGCTGCTAACCAGCTTGCACCCTAATTTACACAGGCCGAAGCTCCGCCCGTGACCCATGTTGAATTGGTGACGTCCCCATTCACCTGCAGCCAATGCAACCATTTATTACCTGTTGTCCCAACACCCTCCCTATTCATCTATATTCCACCTTGGTCAAGTATTCACCAGTGCTCGTCAGCAGGCTCTCAAGTAGCAGCCGCGGCTTACCGATTCGAATCATTAGTCCAAAGCAACAAATCGTACGGCATGGAAAGTGAAATGTGGTTGAGGTGTGTAAGTTCGCCAGACCGCCAGCCCCGGTCGGTCTACACACACACACACACACTACTTTGCATGGACCCCTCCCTCCCTGCTCGGGCCGGCCCCGTGCCCCCCACAATTGAAACCGGGCACTGCCATTGCTTGCCTTTGCCTTTGCACGCAGTACAGTACAATCGATACAGCACACGTTTGGCACACGTGTACCAACAGGACTGTGACTGACTGACTGTTGGTAGTAAACTAACTCGCTCCTGGATTTGGTCGGCGTAGCTGACTGGCCCTTGGCAGTGGGGACGACTTTGGCCAGGGCCTGATACAAGAAGTAC